>JABUQX010008740.1:35000-57500 GCA_015478945.1 Trachelipus rathkii
CAATAGAATTTGAGACAACTAACACTTTGCCCTTTCTTGATGTGCTGGTCAGTAAGAACACCAAGAAATTTTCAACCCCTTTCCATAAAAAAAACAGCTTTTACTTCCCAAGGTATGAATTTTTAGTTTTACACATTAAAAAAAATGCCTTCCTTACATTGATAAATAAAGCCTATTAAATTACTGCAGATTTCATTTCACTACATAAAGAGTTTCAGTTTCTGTTTACATACTTTATTTTCCTTCCTATTTTTTTTTTTAGGATCATTCATGACTACCTTTATAACATCTATCAATCTAAACAACAAACACTCACTGTTTCAAAAAAGTCGCTATTCTTTAAGTTTCCGTATGTAGGGTCTGTTTCAGTCTCTTTGAGCAGATTGAACCGCTTTTTCCTTACAGGTTTTTATCATGTTTTGACTAACTTCCTTAGGATTGGTTCTCTTTTTCGTTTCAAAGATCAGTTGCCTGTCATGTTGAGATCATTTGTCTTGGGCCACTATTCTGTAATTTGAACATTTCAAGATTTTAGCTTCCAGATCTCACTCTCCGTCTTTACTCATTTCTTGAATCTTTACACATTAACAAACACAAACCTATACTAAACAATAACATAACTTCAACACAATTATGTAACACTTATATTTTTTTCCTGTTTTGTACACCTTCTAACGGAATATTTTCCATCAACCAACTAATCCTTTTTTTCTCCGTCTCCCGTAGCTGTCTTCTGTTTATTCTATTCTTCCATTCAGTTAGCTTTTAGGCTCCTCATCAGCTCAGACTAAGGTAAATATGTCACACATTTATTTCACTTTCAACTTTGTATCATTCTTAATTTTAATTTGCACTTAAGTTATTATCATTATCGTTATCATCATCATCATCATCATCATCATCATCATCATCATGATTTATATCATCATCATCATCATCATCATGCATTTCATCATCATTCATCATCATCATCATCTTCCTATCCATCATCATCATCATCATCATCATTATCATTATCATTATCATTATCATTATCATTATTATTAACATTAACATTAACATTAACATTAACATTAACATTAACATTAACATTAACATTAACATTAACATTAATAATATTTAGAGAGAGAGAGAGAGAGAAGAGAGAGAAGAGAGGAGAGGAGGAGAGAAGAGAGAGAGAGAGAGAGAGAGAGAGAGAGAGAGAAGAGAGAGAGAGAGAGAGGAGAGAGAGAGAGAGAGCTCAAAGTATCTTACCCAATATTATTATCTAAATTCAAATTTGTGATTAAAATTAATTCCTTTAAAATCGAAAGAAAATTGAAAAAGTCGTCAAATTAATTTTCAAATTTATTCCTTCAATAAATTAAATGGAACATATATATATATTATATATAGTCAGATATATAATATTATATAATTATAATATATAGATAGTATATATTATTATTATATTTACATATAATATATATATTAGTATATAGTATAATATATATATATATATATATAATTTATATATATATAATTATATATATATATATGTTCCCAAGATATATATATATATATATATTGATAAATATAAATGATAATAATAATAATAATAATAATATTAATAATAATAATAATAATAATAATAATAATAATAATAATAATAATAATAATAATAATAAATTATAATAGTTCTGCTAAAATTTTTTATTTTACAGCCGTAAAATTATTTGAAATAATTTGGAATCTGCTCTCTCTCTCTCTCTCTCTCTCTCTCTTCTCTCTCTCTCTCTTCTCTCTCTCTCCTCATTCTCTCTCTCATCTCTGATCGTGATCTTAAAAACTTAAGTGGGAACATAATAAACTACAGAACTAAGTTTCTATTTTCTCAGGTTGAAGATTTATATATTATAACGTATATATATTATATCATATATTTTAAAAGTAATTAAATATATTTCTACTCTAGTTAAAATAAAAATTACATATATGGATAACTCTATATTTAATATAGTAAATATAAATATATAACTATATTTTTATTTTTTTAGAATATATATATATTATATATATATATATATATATATATATATATATATATATATATATAACTATATATATATATATATATATATATATATATATATATATATATATATATCCTGTTCCATACCTTCAATTCTTCTTCAGGAGCGACCACACCTTCGTTTGGGTTCTGTTAACTGTCAGCCATTTCGTCATACTTCTTTCATTTTCCTAGGAATATTTAATGCTAAGGCTGATAAAGTCTAACGTATTGTGCAGAATTGATTACCGAAGTGATTATCTCTTGTATGGAGCAGTAAATTACATTTTATTTCTCTTCAACTACAGGTCATAAACTTTGCGTTAATTTTTGATTTTGCTCTCATACTTTTTTTTTGGAAGGGTCTCTGCCTTCACGAATTACGGTAGTATTCATTCCCAGATAATCTTCCTCTTAGATTTATTCCGGAATCATGGAAAATCTATTTCCTCGGCAGTATAAATTGATTAATCCATAGAAAAAGAAATAATCTTTCTGGCTTCTTCTCTTCCTCACGTTATTTCTCTTATTTCATTTGGCATAAAAACATCATCAACATCGACAAACTTTAAGAATTGTGGGGAATATGTTCATCTTCAATTAGATAAATTGCTATTTGTATTCAAATGAGTCGTTGAATCCAGGGAAATGGAGTTGCAATTGCAATCGGACGCACACACACACACACCTACACACACACACAACACACACACACACACATAACACACACACACACATAACACACACACACAGACATATATATATATATATATATATATATATATATATATTATATATTATATATATATATATATATATAATATATATATATATATATATATATATATATATATATATATATATATATATATATATATATACTTTTTATATATATATATATATATATATATATAATTCCTTTCCTCCAGGGATTCATTTACTGACTCAATCCACTTTTTCTTCTGTCTCCCAGCCGGTCGATTTCCAGCACAATCACCACTATACATCCGCTTAACCAACCAACTATCATCCATTCTTTCCACACGACCAAACTATCTCAATGTACTTTCATTTATTCTCTCATTTACTCCTTTCTTCACACCACGCAACTCCCTAATGCGTTCATTCCTCATTTTATAAATGTTTCTCACACCTAACACGCCCGTAAGATTGCTCATCTGAGCACATTGTACTTTAGATCTACACATCTTATTCCATCATGTAACACCATAGAGCACTCAAGAGTTAGTCATTTTACATCCACCAAGGATTTAATTGCTCCAGCCACCTTCCTGCTACTCACAACTTTCCTACTACACTCTGCACCATCCGTTCCTTTTTCATCCAACATACGAGTATATCCTAAGTATTTAAACTCAGACACTTGTTCCAGTTGCTCACCATCCAACATGATTTGACACCGAGGATTGTCCTCACTCACAGCCATAACCTTACTCTTACCTACGTTTACTTTCAAACCCCTCCTTTTACACATTCTACCAAATCTCTCTACCAATCTTCTCAAACTCTCTTCAGATTCGCCACACAAAACCAAATTATCCGCATATAAGAGGTAGGGCACCCTCCACTCTCTTCTATTCTTCGTCATTCTAACGTCTTCCCCCTGCCACCTTCACCTCTAATTCTTTCATAACCACATCCATATAAAAATTGAGTAACCAAGGAGACGTAACACATCCCTGCCTCACTCTGCTATTAATGTTAAACCAATCACTTTCAACTTCATTTATTCTTACATACTCTTCACTATCGCCATACATACTTTTGATTCCATTTAAAAGCCTACCACCAACACCATATATCACTAACACCTGCCATAGAGCTTCCTATTAATCCTTATCATACCCCTGTTGCAAATCCATAAAACCCTAAACACAATTTATTTCTGCTTTTCCCCTCATTTTCTCAATCATTTGTTTCAATGTAAAGATTTGATCCACACATTCTCTATCACATCTAAACGCACCTTGTTCTTCATCAATCAGTCCCTCAATCACTCGACGCACTCTTTCGACCAAAATACCAGCATATATCTTCCCCACAAAACTCAATAAAATAATTCCCGCCCAATTCCTACAGTTACCCTTATCCCCCTTACTCTCTTATAAGGGTACTATTGCTGCTCTCCTCCAATCCCTCGGAACTATACCCTCCATTAACACTTAGTTGCACAACTTCCAAATTCAATCAATCAACATCTCGCATCCATTCTTGATCATTTCACCAGTAATTTCATCAATACCTGCAGATTTACCAGTCTTTAACTTTCTAACCCTACCCATTACCTCCTCCTAACTAATGATCTCATCCCCAAAATACCTATTCTTTCTTGCATCATCAAACCCACACACATTCACTATTACCTCTTCACTACTGCCAATGTTTTGCAGATTTTCGAAGGATTCCCTCCACATTCTTCTCACATTCATTTCACCATTTACTAAAACTAAAGCATCATTCCTATTCATTATTCTAAGCAGATTCCCCTTATTCTCATTCTTAACCTTTCGCACTTCCTTCTAGAAGAGCTTTCTATTCCCTTGTAAGTCCCCATTCATCCTTCTTCCAAACTGTTCATTTACCTTTTTTTTCCTAGTACGTATCATCTTTTAAGTATTCTTTTTTCCTCCTTTTATAATTTCAAACACTTTTCTTTTGAAACCTCATCATTGGCTTTTAGTACATTCAACTAGCTTCTTTTTTTACATTTAACCGTTTGCATCACCTCTTCATTCAAACACTCTCGGTTATCATTCTTACTTCCTACCTTAGCACATTCAAATACTTTTTTTGCACTAATAACGACCGCTTCCTTCATTTGCTCTCAGATTTGTTTAGTTTCAACTTGTTGACATTCAACTGATTTAATTGCAAGCGCTCTTAAATACTTATCCTTATTACCTTGTTCGCTTAACTTCTAACTTTTAATTCTACCTACTTCCTTCCTTATCACCTTTCTTTCCATCCAACTTAACTTTACATAAAACAACATAAAGATCTGGTAATCCCATTCCTAACCCCTTCACTGATTTAACATCCAACACATACTTCAACATCTTCTTTACCAACACAAAGTCGATCATACTTTTCACTTCGATACCATCTCTACCTTCACCAACTCTAGTATACTATGAATACTCTTGTGTTTAAAGAAAGTATTACTTACACACACTATCTCTCGCTGGCAAGTAAATCAATCACCTTCCTATCATTCCTATTTTTAATACGCCATACCCCAAAACCACCTGTTATAACTTATCCCTTTTTTGATCCCCTATCCAACTATTTAGGTCACCCAACACAATCAATTTGAAGCTCCTACTCACCCCATCTAAAACATCATTCAGATTATTCAAGAAAATCGCACTCACTTCAACACTACCCGCAGATGGATCATATGTCAGAACCACACATACCTTGACCTTTTCAAGCTTGAATTTAACCATTAGCATTATATTACTCACACAAAAAATCTACCATAACTCTGTACCACAGGTCACTTATCAGAATTGTAACTCCATCTCTCCCCTTCGTATTCCTTTCCACACCGGCACATACACATTTCACACCGCACCACTCATTTTCGCAGTTTCCTTTCATCTTTCCTTCAGTCACAGCGAGCAAATCAAATTTGCTCTTTCTAAATACATCCATCACCTCTCTCCTCTTCTCCTCAACATTTATTCCTCTGACATTCCAAGTACCCATACGATTCATACATTTTCGCCGAAATATAGAAGGTCGCTTACAGCGATCACAACCTTCATCGAAGCATATATTAGTATTCCTGGCCAAAAATAATGGGTAGTTGGCAGTCAACCCAACTACCACCAACTTTAGTCGCCTTCTACGACACACAGAGAATACGCTGTAGGCAATTCTTTTCCCCCAACATTAGGGATATAGGGATAGGGATGTCTGTAAGATGTTCATAGAAGAGGAGGGTGGATTAAGTATGTGTATATATTGTGGTTTTCTGTAAGATTTCTGGAGAATGGAAAATATACCTCATGATAAGTAGAAGGAGAAATAAAGTTGTTGAGCGGTGGAGAGTCCTGGGAATGATCTCGGAGTTGTCCGGAAACGGCGACGGCGCACATGCGTCGCAGTAAAACCACGGTCTCCCATGGGTGGAGGGGCGAGAAAACTCTGAATTCCTTCGTCCGGGTTGGTCGAAAGACTTGCGGTTCGGCCTCAGGCCTGCCTTTTCTCTACGAACCTATATATATATATATATATATATATATATATATATATATATAATATTATATATATAGCTATATATATATATTATATTATATTATATATTATATATATATATATATATATTATATATAATATATATATATATAATATTATATATATATTGGTATAAAATGGATACTAATTATAAATATTATATCTTTAATTACTTTCATTATTCATACTCTTCAGATTATTCCTATTATTTTAATTAGTACCAATACCAATAAAGGAAAGGAAGGAGTTAACACATTTAAGTTTTTCGTAAATATATTTCAATAAGGTCATCACAAACAAATATTCACAATAACATACTGGCTAGATATTGCTTTCAGTAATCTAATACACAAGGCCGATCTTATAAGTAGACTTGCAATGTGAAGTGTTTTATAGTTAACAGTGGCTTCCGGTAACGAAAACCCACCCCAAAAAACCCACCCAACGAAAAACCCACCATCGAAAAACCCATGAGCCGGCATTTTTTTTACCTGCCCTTGACCTTTTTTGAGCTCGAATTTTTTACCTGCCCTTGACCTTTTTGGGCCTTGACCTTTTTGGGCCTTTACCTTTTTTTCGACCAACCCTTTGATCTTCCATGGGTCATTTTTGGCCCACGGTATTTTTGAGAACCCAAATTTTTTTTCGGCGAACCCTTTTCTATTCTAACGGTACAATTTTGAGAACCCTAATTTTGAGGCCCTAATTTTTTGGGCAAACCCTAATTTTTCAAGAACTGCAGAACTGGCTTCACAACTGCTTGGCAAAAGCATAGACGATTCTTTGGCACACCCTCTCGAAGGTTGGTCAGAGTTCTTATTAAAAGGCCATGCCCGTAAATGTCCCCTATTTAACGAACAATAATTTTTTTTCGACCGTGGGCAACTTTTTGCCCACGGTATTTTTTGATAACCCTAACTTCCGTTGGTCATTTTTGGCCCACGTTAATTTTTGGTTACCCTTTGCCTCCATGGGTCAATTTTGACCACGGTAATTTTTGGCTCCCTTTGGTATTCCATGGGTCATTTTTGCCCAACGGTAAAATTTTTGATCTTCATTTAATGGCTTAGCCCTATTTTTTGATGTCTTTACCCTTTTTGTCCTTGACCTTTTTTCGGCTTAACCTTGCCAATACCATGGGTCAAATTTGACCCACGGTAATTTTTGTCCTTACTTTAAGGACTTAGCCCTATTTTTTGGCGTCTTTACCTTGTTTGACCATGATTTTCGTCCTAACTTGATATACCATGGTCAATTTTGACACCACCGCTAACTTGATGGCTTTGATGGTTTCCAATCACCTAAGAAGTTCCTAGTGATGTTCTATTAGTGTTTTATGAGTATTAGATATGAGTTGCCAGGTGAGTGCCAGTGAGTGCGAAGGAGTGCCAATGAGTGCCAATGAGTGCAAAGTGAGTGCCAATGAGTGCCAAGTGAGTGCTACATAGTGCCAAGTGAGTGCCACATAGTGGCCAACTGAGTCCACTTTTTAAGCTTTCTAGGCCTACCCCGAAGCCTAAATACCCTAATAAGGGTATCTACCCCTAGGTAATAAGGTATGAGGACTGAATGGTGTACATTACAATCGGCTAGAATGCTTCTACTATGAGTTAGTATTTTCTAACACTTATAGCATGATGATATATATTAAAGGCTACAACATTTGGACAGTGATCGCAAGCTTTCGAAGTCCGAAGTCTCGCGTCCGCAGGTCACCCATCCGCGAAACCGCCGCCGCGTGCGAGCCCGCAGGCGCAATATTCACCGCCCGCCGCGTGCGCCCGCAGGCGCCAAATTTCCCGCGTAACCGCCGCGCGTGCGCCCGCAGGCGCAATATTTTCCCGCGTAACCGTCGCCGCGTGCGTCGCAGACGCAATAAATTTCCGCGTGAACGAAAAAATATGATATCAATGTAAACATGTCAAAGAATTTCTTTTCAAATATACTATGAGTCATTCATCTTTACTACATTGTACGAAATTTTATAAAAAACATATATTTAACATACCTTAAAAGCAGTAGAAGCAAGTAAAAATAGAGGGTTATACCTAACACCTAGGGGGATTAGTATGCTTTTTGTTTTACTTTTTTACTGCTTTAACTCTCTGCTTTACTGCTTTACATTTGTTTTTACTGTTTAAACTCTCTGCTTTACTGCTTTAAAACTCTCTGCTTTACTGCTTAAACTTTCTGCTTATACTGCTTTAACTCTCTGCTTTACTGCTTAACTCTCTGCTTTACTGCTTTTCCCTTTCTGCTTTACTGCTTTAACTCTCTGCTTTTACTGCTTTAACTCCTGCTTTACTGCTTTAACTCATATACATTACATACCTTAAAGCCAGTAAATAGTAAAATAGGGTGTTACTCCCCTCAGGGATTAGTAATGCTTGTTGTTTTACTGCTTTACCTGCTTGACTTCTCTTGATTTAACTGCCTTACTTTCAAGCTTGTAATCTTCCTTAAGTTATTGCTTTATCTTACGGTTTTAACTCATATATTTATTAAATTACATACCTTAAAGCATTTCCATTCATTATCGATTAAATTGTCAAACAATATATGTTTAACGTATAGAAACATAAACAAATTAAATATTTAATTTAAATATCAATCTTTATTTTAAGAGTATTATAGCTTCGATGAATCTTGAAAACCTTTTTTTATTTTTAAATTGTTTGTAGAATAAAAACACACAGAGTTTCTGTTATTAACATTTTTATTTATAAAATTGTACGAAATTTTATTAAAACCTTTTCATATATACGAGTTTTAAGGGAAGTAAAATCGCGTTTTAATCATTTTAAAGCATTATATTATTGAAAAGAAATGGAAAACCATTGACAATATAAATTTTGCGGAATCTCATAGATTAACAGTTTAAGAAAACGTACATTATTTAAAAAACTATAATGAAATATACAATAGACTCCACAATATTGGAATAATAAGGGTTGAACAAGGGTAAAAGACATAGTTTTTACACAGCTTTCATTTTAGTTATATTTTAAAAAATAATGGTATATAAATGATATTCAATCTAATTTTAAAGTTCAGAAGAATCAATTATGTTGAACAGTAATCGTTTTTTTGCTCTAATAAACGGAAATCCAATGTCCTGTTGACGTGATGTGACGAGGCAATGTGTTGAATATGAGCAGGAATCCTTCTCCAACTTTACAGAGTTTATTTTGTTAATAGCGAACACCTCCTAAAAAGCAAGGTTCATTTTTAAACACCGATTTTTATTTCCGCTTCATTCATCTTTAATAATTCAAAAGTACGTTTGCGTACTCTGTCATTTCATGAGTTTTGAAGGATGCTCAGATAGACCACTACAGTGAATGGGTGATTGTAGAATCGATGCCAAAAGAGAGATTTAGTCCAGTATATCAATATATTTGTTTAAATGATAGGCGTTACCAGCTGAAAGGTCTGCAGTAAGAACATAGCGTATAAATTTCTATTCTTTGCGTATTCTTCAAGATTTAAGCCTGTCCCGCTATCATTACATAACAGTATTGTTCTATTAACACGATCGAAAAAAGGTCCGAAGTACAGAGAGAACGGTCTCCGTTGTTACATTTCACTATCACGTCCGTGAGGCCAGGCCATTACATCGCCTAAACTGATACCCTAAGTCCGAAAGGTGAATTATAGGTGACTTTTATAATTCCCGGAGTAGGCTTCATGTTCCACAATCCTATTATTACTTTCTGTGGTAAATTTCCGTTCACAATGTAAGGGATATTGATACTCGAATAATCCTTGAGTGAAATTAAATATCTGGGTTTCAACTCTCTTAATAGGGTACTTTGCTGTAGTATTCAAACAGCGAATTTTCATTTCCCCAATGGAAAAAAACCGGCCTGGGGGCGTGGTTTTGAATTAAATTTCCAAAATTTTTTTCCTTTTGAAAACCCCCATAAAGAAGGAAAAATCAAAGCACCCCTCCCAACAGTTTGAAAAAGGTTTCTGGACATCAGCTGTAACAGCAGGTTTACTTTTTATTTAAAGAGCAAATTTAGGATTTGAACGTGATAAAATGATTCTAGTATCTACAGATGGTAGAATGAGTCTTTCTTGAGAGAAGATATCGCCATTTAATCGACCGTAAAATTCATAAGTATTATTTATGACTTTAGCTGCTTTATCTATATGTGCAGCTTCATCTTTGAAACTATAAAAAACACTATGATTGGAGATGAGACTGTTTAGGCGTCGTCTGAATAATTTAACAAATGTTCTATATAGCTTTTCTATAAGGATAATTAGCCGCCTGACGCCCCTAGTGAAGTTCCGTTAAGATAGACTTCAACCTGGGTGAAACATGTATACAGGAAATTTGATTCTGTATATACTATAATAACTATCACCCTAAGGAAGATCTGTACCATCAGGTTTGGTCAAATTTCGTTTTTACATATAAAAACACATTAGATGGGTCTAGGTATTGATCAGAAGTACCTGGAATATTGAACTCTAGAGGAACATCTGTATTGGTAATTGAATGCAGAGGATTAATACCTAGACCCCTCTAATGCGTTTTTATATGTAAAAACGAAATTCACAAAACCTGACGGTACAGATCAAGGAATGCATCTTGCATGTGCGCAGCGCTGCCGTATATGAACATTTTACATGAAAAACCGCCTTACTCTATATACCAGTCGTATAAAGTTATCAGATTTTTTTTTTTTTTTTTTTTTTTTTTTTTTTTTTTTTTTTTTTTTTTTTTAATTTTTTTTTTTTTTTTTTTTTTAGTAGTTAAATAGCAAATACATCAATACATTTTTTCTTTAGAGGTTTTTTCCGCTTAGTCTTTTTCTTTATGACAATCTTCTTGCCCCCTCGACCTTGTCCTGACATTTTTACGTCTTATTTTACGCTTAACATCAACCAACATCTCATCTGAAACATCGGCTATACGTCTTTTTAATGATGTACGAGGATTATTTCCTGCAGCAATATCTTGAATAGTATGCAAACCTGTTCTTATAGCTTTTTTACCTATATATTCCCCGCTTTCCTGAGTAAAGGCCTTGCAACTTCTCCATAGCTTGGCAAAAATCCAAGGCCCTACCCCCTCTGCATTTTTGTTCCCCTGAATACCCTTTCTTCGTCCATTATTACAGGAGTCTCTTTCTTATACTATCTTTACACTGTGAGAGTATGTTAATGAATGAAAAATATATCTGACTACACCTCTTATATATTCCATTATGCTGTAATTACTGGATCTGTTTCTTTCTAGTATGAACTTTGCATAACAATGCACCGTGTGTAAAGGGAAAAGTTTTTCCTTTCTACATCTTCTTTATGCACGCGTACAGAGTCAAAATTTTGATCTATTCAGAGTAATAAGAACATTACGGAATGTTATAACTTTACTCTCTTTGGGAAAATATACTACTCTTATTAAAGGGAGTTTTAGTATTACCTACATATTGATGAGCAATTATATTTGTATATACATAAACCATACCTGGATGATTGAGCATCTCGGATGGGGTACATGTATAATGCAGTACTCGATCTGCTTCATCTTTTTGTTCATGTGAGTCATGCGTTTATTCTCCACAGATAGTATAACCCTCTTCAACATAGTAGGGATATCATGAAGTATATTCAAACAGCATCACGTCTACGAATATAGTTTACGTGCATGGTGATCGTTCGAAGAAAAAACAGTCCCGGTCTCGTAGTTTACATTTCCTTTTGACTTAAAGATTATTATTACTTTATCTTCATAGGTACGCATTTCAGTTTTGTATACCAGATCTTTAACATAATACTCATATCAAAGAGGACGTTTAAATGACTGTAAAAATAGCAGGCACCGATTTAAAATAAGACCGTCGCAGAACAAATTCTTCAATGAAGTATTCTTTTGCGCAAATGTTGTCGTATTCATCTTTTTGGAATTGTAGTTCTTTTCAGAAAACGAGTACCTTCCGCTTGTAATATAGTTTCAACGCATTCTACACTTCTGTACACGTTCAGAATAGATTGTGAGGCAAATTTTCTATGTCGGTATTTAATATCATTTCACACATAATCTTAACTTCTATGCCTCTTCTTTCAAGTTGTATAGGACTTCATTAGCACCGTTGTAAAATCCCGAGAGTTTATTATCAGGATGTAATCCAAAGAGGCTGAAGACGGCAGATATATAAAAGTGATCTACACTCTCCGTGATTATAATGACAACTGATTAATGATTCTTACTTTCACTTGCTTTTATATGTATTAAACTTGGCAGGATATCCCTCCATTTCACAATAACTGCTTATTTTTTTCCTTTACCTCTCGTAGCTAAATATTTTTCAATTTTTTATATTCATGAGTTACAGGATTGAACCTTACTTTTTGTATTTTCTGTTTATAAAATCCGCCTTTTATTTTTCACCATTTAAATCTTCCAGATAATATAACTTAAACTATCACGACTGAATGGTTGGATATTTGGACTTTAAAAACTTCCGTAGTCCAATCGGATTCATATCCTTTTTCTAAACCTTTCTTCCGTTCGAGAAACTCTTACATAATCGTTCACCTTATTCCTGAATTATCTTTTTATTTGTTTTTTGCTTTTCCGCCATTGTGCCATACGTCCTCTAGTTTTTGACATCTATAAAGGAGTTGAATTTTGTTCTAATGGTAAGACCTGTTAAGAATAAGCTAGATCGTCCAGTATATCCATATATTTAAAAGTATTCATTTTAATAAAATACCTATGCATGCGTTCTTTAATAGTACGCTGGACTCTTTCAACTATTGCCGCTTTGTTTACGGAAAATGTTTTGTAATAGCTTATACCATACTCCCAGAGCAGCTCCTGAAACTCTCGCCCCTTGAATTCCATACCTGAATCTGTCCAAAATGATTTAGGTGTTCTCCGCTCGTCTTCTATAATTTCAAGTACAGCATCGGCAACTGTAGCTGATCTTTATCTTTTTTGGTTTTCAACCAAAGTAACTAGAGTAACGTCCGAATTGTAAAAAGTATATATTGAAACCTTCGTTATAAGAGCTGTATTTAATCATTTCCGATAAATCTAACTGCCATATGCTATCGAGCTGCGGAGATATGGTTTCCCGTGTAGGAAATTTTTTTCTTACAGGTTTATGTAGAGTAAAAGCCTCTTCACCCTCCAAATATGCTTTTAACTCTTTTTTATCAATATTAGGATACCTTAAAGCAAACCTAGTGAAACCCAAAACCTATTTGGTTCCCTCAGGTTGAAGTAATACTTATCAATACCTCTTCGCCGCATGTTGTCTACTGAAACACGTGTAAGCGTTATATAATATATATATATATATATATATATATATACTATATATATATAATATATAATATAATATATATATATATATATATATATAATATATATATATTATATATATTTGTGCGTATATATGTGATATTAGGTCACAAGGGAAAAAGAAAAGAAAAAGATTTAAAATAACATTTATTTATAACAACATACAAAAACATATAATATGATAATCATAATTACGATTTAATCCAACTAGACCTATTATAAGGTGTTTTTCTTAGTCGTGCTCTGGTAACACGTTTAAATTTATCTGAAGCGTAAGAAGTGCCTGATGGACTTGAATCAGGTTAGGTGTCATGGGGGATATATCCCAGTCTGCTTAATCGGCTTGTATTGTAAGATTAAAGTTCTGGGAAATTATCAGTCTGAAGTTCTTGTTTTGATATCATTCCATGCGCTTTTACATGGGCCTTCTTCCAGTTTACGGTGAGAGATCAGGCTATCAAATCACAAATATTTGATCTTTAACTATTCTCATCATAAATTAACGATCTGTTCCTGCTTTCATTCAAAGTTTAATTGGTCCCTTTTAAAATATTAATATAAAGCTATTCTGATTTACGCACTCTATTAGGTAAGCCCTCCTCTAGGATATTTTTAAATTTAATGCTTCATTTTTCACTCAAGTTTTTACTTCATTAGGTACTATCTACATCTCGGATATCGGATTACGTAGTGCTGTATGTAGATGCAGTCTTTAAGATCTATCATCGTTTTTGTATGGCACCTCGGTATAAGATGCGTTCTCAATGGGATGTTAATGTCCTGAATTTTTGAATATCTCTGTAACACTTCTTTCTGCATATTTGGTTATCTGTTCAAACTTTAGGATCATATAAGCTAGGAGGTAAAGGCTGCTGGAAAGATAAATGAGTGGTTCACAATATAAGGATTCTGATGGTGCAGACTGTTGCGTGCTGATGTGAAGAGAGGTTGTTAATGTCAATGCATTGGGGCTGTAATAATCTGGGTTGTAATGGAGTATGTGAATATGAAACTGTTTGAATTTGTGGATTTTGCGCAGTGTGGCGGCAATGAGAACTGTCCTACATTGAGGTTGTGAATGATGAATCTGTGGAACTGAATTCTGTACAGATGCTGTATTATTATACTTCATTTTCTCATACTCATTATATGGAATTACTGCAACAGCACCTTCTCAATTATGGGGACAACCACTTAGTTATCTGGGGAGTATTACGGAGAAGAGTAATGGCAGGAATACTCCTCCTCCTCTCTGTAAGTAACTTCTTTTTATTTTCAAATTTTTAATGGTGAGGCGAGAGTTTTTTTAACTGATGTTTCTATAACGAGCTAGTTTACTTCTGAGGCCCTGTTTAAAGAACATTTCTTTTATAAGATTTAAACAGACTTCACATACACACCTGATGAATTTCTCATCCTCACTATTAAGTTTACGTCTTTTCAGATGGTTTTCAAATTTTTAAATTTTTTTGTATAGAGGTAAATACTTTAGCAACTAGAGGCACTCAATTATTCGCGTTGTATACAGTTTTTCTATCTCATAGGGCCGAATGTTGGTACGGAGCAGCACTCTGTGCGTGGTTTTTTGGGGTGAAGTTCAACATCAAATAACCATGAGGGGTCGAATGAAGTAACCTCTTTATATACTATTAAGAACTCTTTCCTTTGGAGGGGAAACATTTGAGTTGCCAATACATTAATTTGACTCATGTCTCTTCCTCTGGGCCTCAAAAATACTGTGTGTTTTAAAGAAACACTTCGCATATGCTTGCTTTGAAGAAAATATTCTGGGTTATGAAAAACACAGAGATATTTTAGATGGTGGGAATAAACTGTAAGTCATCCGGGATCAAAGTTTGTTATTGTACTAAAAGTAGAGTTTTAGTAGAGAGTTTCTTTTCTCAAGTAGAGTAGATGAGGGAGGGCATTGCTTCTAGTCCGTCTCAATTCCTAAGGCCCCCTTTCCTTGCATAGAAACATTTTAAGGCTCTATTGCCATGTAAAGCCCTTTTATCAAACCATTGATATTGCTCCGATGCCAAAGCTGAAAAACGTTTACAGAATGATCTCGCATTGTGGCGAGATTTAAGCTTTGGTGATTTTCCATATAATTTTGATAACCTCCACAAGTAGTAATTATTTACCCCTGGTTAAACTTATATAGATATTTCACCGCTGAAATCGCCAAATAGATGTCACATTCAGGATTTATTTTAGCCACATATTTGTAATAATAATACAAATAAAAAATACAATTGAAAAATAAAAATATTAAACAAAATAAAAATAAGAAATACTAAAACAAGATAATATATAATAAATAAACAGAGTTTTCTTATAAAACAAAAATGAAAAAATATAAGAATACATAATGTTAATAAATATATGAAGTTAAAGGGCAGTAAAGCAGAAAGTTAAAGGCAAGTAAAAAGCAGAAAGTTAAAGCAGTAAAGCAAGAAAGCAGTAAAGCAGTAAAACAAAAGCATACTAATCCCTCCTAGGTGTTAGGTAACACCTCTATTGTTTTACTGATTTACTGCTTAAGGGTATGCAAATTATATGAGTTTAAAGCAGTAAAGCAGAGAAAGTTAAAGCAGTACAGCAGAGAAGTTAAAGCAGTAAAGAGAAAGTTAAAGCATAGTAAGGCATGAGAGTTTAATAGCCGTTAAAGCAGAGAGTTAAAAGCAGTAAAACAAAGGAGAAAGTTAAAGCAGTAAACAGAGAGTTCAGGCAGTAAAGCAGAGGAGTCTACAAGCAGTAAAGCGAGATGTTCAAAGTAGTCATAAGCAGAGAGTTAAAGCAGTAAAGCAGTAAAACCAAAAAGCATACTAATCCCTAGGTGTTAGGTAATAACACCTCTATTGTTTTACTGCTCTACTTTAGGTATGTAAAGTATATGTTCTTTAATACAAATTTCGTACAATTGGTAGTAAATGAATGACTCAACAGTACTATTGAAAAGAAATTCCTTTGAATAGTTTACATTGATATCATATTTTTTCGTTCACCGCGGGAATTTGCGTCTGCGGACGCAGCGCGGACGGTTTTAGCGGAAAATATTGCGCATGCGGCGCGCACGCGCGCGGTTACGCGTAATTTTGCGCCTGGGGCGCACGCGCGGGCGGTGAATATCTGGCGCCTGACGGGCGCACGCGCGGTCGGTTTCGCGGATGGGCTGACCTGCGGACGCGGCACTCGGTCTCGGAAACGTTTGCGATCACTGTCTCAAATGTGTAGCTCTTTAGATATATATTCCGTCATGCAAACTAATGTTAGAAAAAAAAAAATAAATACTAACCTCATAGTAGGAAGCATTCTAGCAGATTGTAATGTACACCATTCGATTCCTCATACCTTATTACCTAGGGGTAGATACCCTTATTAGGGCTATTCTAGGCTCAGGGGAGGCTAGAAAAGGCTTGAAAAAAGTGGCACTCAGTTGGCACTCATGTGGCACTCACTTGGCACTATGTGCCCTCACTTGGCCTCCATTGGCAAATCACACTTGGCACTCACATTGGACTCATTGGCAACTCATTGGCCACTCAAACTTGGCACTACAACTGGCACTCATCTATCCTCATAGAACAGTAATAGAACATCACTAGATACTTCTTACGGTGATTGGGAACCATCAAAGCCATCAAGTTAGCGTGGGTCAAAATTGACCCATGGTATATGGCAAGGTTAGGAGAAATATCATGGTCAAACAGGTAAAGACGCCAAAAAATAGGGCTAAAAGTCCTCTTAGTAAAGGACAAAATATACGTGGTCAATTTGACCCATGGTAAGGCAAGTTAAAGCCGAAATATCATGGTCAAACAAGTAAGACATCAAAAATAGGGCTAAGCCCATAAAGGAAGATCAAAAATTACCGTGGGCAAAAATTGACCCATGGAATACCAAAGGGTAGCCAAAAATTACCGTGGGTCAAAATTGACCCATGGAAGACCAAAGGGTAACCAAAAATTAACGTGGGACCACAAAAATGAACCCACGGGAAGGTCAGAAAGGGTATGCGCAAAGATACCGTGGCGCAAAAATTGCCCACGGTCGAAAAAAATTAGGGGTCGTAAAATAGGGGACAATACGTACAACGGTTGCTTACGCAACCGTTTGGCGCAACCCTTCTTCGAAGGGTTGCCAAAAATTAGGGTTCTCAAAAAATTGGGGGTTGCCAAAAAATTAGGGTTCTCAAAAAATTAGGGTTCTCAAAAAATTAGGGTTCTCAAAAAATTAGGGTTCTCAAAAAATTAGGGTTCTCAAAATTGTACAAAAAAAAAGGGTTCGCCGAAAAAATTTGGGGTTCTCAAAAATAGGGTTGCCAAAAATGACCCTGGAGATAAGGTTGGTCGAAAAAAGGTAAAGTTGCCCAAAAAGGTCAAGGCCCAAAAAGGTCAAGGGCAGGTAAAAAATTCGAGCTCAAAAAAGGTCAAGGGCAGGTAAAAAATTGGGCTCAAAAAAGGTCAAGGGTGGGTTTTTCGTTGGGTGGGGTTTTCGTTGGGTGGGTTTTTGGGGTGGGTTTTTCGTTTACCGGAAAGCCCTTGTTACTACTAATACCAATAAATAAAACAAACTTCTACAAGTAATTTCCATAAAATACATCCACATATCGCTAAATCACTTACATCCTTTATATGTATACACAAGGTTAAAATGTTTACTAAATTTTTAGTTAAAATCGTCACAAGACCAGAATTAGCAAACCTCGTGGTTCAAGAATTTCCCATTCGGATTGGTCAACGCAAGAACATCTTAGAAAACCAAGAATTTCTAACTCCAGTAAAACACACACGAAAAAAAGTCTTAAGAATATCTAAGCAAGAAATTCTAATCCGGTGAGCACTGGAAATAAATTGTTCTAAGAAATTCTCGTTTTTCAAGAATTTCAACTCACAATAAATAAGTCACAAATGAGGTCACAATTTCAGATACGTGATCCAAAATCAATAGTAAATATCACAAAGTCAAAAGTAGATTATATATCATATTCATAGTAAGTTTTAACGAAGTCAACGATTCCTTATACTTACAACTGAGCTCGCATGTAAGAATTTATGCGTTCTAGCTGACTCAACTCAGGTTAAGTTACACTTACAATTTCACGATCTGTATTTTCACTGCGTTTGTCAAGTCAGGATTTACAAGGCTCCACAACACCAATTCCGAAAGGTTCAGCCAACAGGATCTCCCGTCATTTGAAAGCAAAATCGCACAATCATACGAACTCCATCTACAGTAAAACTCCAGAAGTGGTATTCCATTCATCAGGCGGCACATCAGGTTCAATTCCATCATCAACAGTACACTGGCCCCAACTCCGGTCACAGTCAGCTCCCGAATCCTTCGGGCTTTCTTGTAAACTCCACTTACGGGTGACTCGAGACTTCTCTTTAAATTATTCCTCCCTCTGAGATGTTTCGAAACAATCTGAATTCTTTCTATAATACCCTTTCTATTCTTACCTCGTTTCTTCTCTTTCTTCTTTCTCTATACGCCATTGGTCCGTGATAATATATATATATTATAGGTATATATAGGTATATACTATATATATATATCTATATATATAGTATATATATATATATTATTAACATATATATATATATTATATATATATATATTAAAATAAATAGTATATATCTATATATATTATATTATATATATATTATATATAGATATATAATATATATATATATATATATATATATATATATATATATATATATATATATATATATATATATATATATATATATATATATATTAATTCTTTTTTGAGATAGATAGATAGATAGATAGATAGATAGATAGATAGATAGATAGATATAGTTTCTTTATAAATGTTATCATGTTCATATACGGAGCAAAAGAATGATAGGCTGGGCACACACTGGCTGACACAAAACATTTCGACACACGATGAAACGAAAATTTTGAAACAAAAAATAAAATGTTTCATCTAAATTTTTCAAGTGACACGCAATGAAACAAAAACATAACGAAACAAAAGTTTTCCAGTCGGTGTAAGATAGCAAGGATAATAATAATAATTAATAATAATAATAATAATAATAATAATAATAATAATAATAATAATAATAATAATAATAATAATAATAATAATAATAATAATAATAATAATAATAATAATAAATGTTAAATAGATTCACTTCACTGGGCAGTCTATAGTTTCCCATGGCATAGGCCTAGGCCTAGGCCTTAGGGTCTCAACTATTCCAATAAATTTGAAATAGAGCGATAAAACACTTCAACCTAGCTTTCACTGAATATATATATATAATATATATATATATATATATATATATTTCATTTATTTTATGTATATAATATATATATATATTATTATATATATATATATATATATATATATATATATATATATATAATATATATATATATATATATATATATATATATAATTACTATTATTTCATGTACCTATATGCACATTTATATGCTTTGAAATCTTATTAAAAATCAAATAATAATGTTTAAATACACAAAAACACAAAAATACTCTGAGTAATAAAAAAAAATGTTGTTTCATATTTATTCGTTTCAATTACTCCGATCGACATATTCGTAGGCTGAGTACAACATGGCTACTTAATTTAAATGATAAAAATATCGTCTGTTGCTTAGGGAAAGTTAGGGCCAGTTGCTAGTTGTACATTGCCTATTTCTCCAGTGTGAGAGCCCATTTAGGTGGTTTCTAAGTATGTTCTTCCATGAAAAGTACATCTTTGACAAAATCGTTTGCCGAATAAATCCTAACGAAAGAAATATTTAAATTAAGACAAGCGACAAAGTACAATAAAAATCGTTATGCCTGTCGTTCGTGAAACAAATTGGAAGAAACATGAGAGTAAGCAAGACATCTCTTTGAGTCAACTTGTTTCTTCGCATGTCGTTGTGTGTCATAGCTTTTGTTCCGCCTTGTGTCAGCCAGCGTGCAGCTACTCATTTAAAAATAATGCAGTCAAAGCGGCATGATACATGGTGAAACCTAAAGACACAAAAATGTTTCGTTCCATCATGTGTCGAAATGTTTTGTGTCAGCCAGTGTGCGTCCACCCTTCGCGTGTGTGTGTGTGCTGACTTCCGAGCATTTCCAATTTAAATAATAATGAACAAACAATAGAAAAATAAATACATAAATAAAAAAATAAAGCTACTTAAAATCTGAAGCAGAAAATATAAAGGAAAAACTACAAACTACTTAAAATCTTCTGAAAAGAAAAAAAAAAAAAAAAAAAAAAAAGAACGGAGAAATAGTCTTTAATAAAATCAACATTTTCATATTAAAAAATAAAAATAAAAAATAAAATAGGAATAAAAAAAACTCGTTTTAAGACGAGAGTTTTGTAAAATATTTTTGAAGTATTTGTAAGAGAATATTCGTAGTTTTACGAGTGTTTTCCATTTGTGACAATCCTTCTCGTTTTATGAGGGCTTTGTTGACACAGACTGAAATACTCTTGATTTCTCTTTCACAACATATAATAATAATAATAATAATAATAATAATAATAATAATAATAATAATAATAATAATAATAATAATAAATAATAATAATAATAATAATAATAATAATAATAATAATAATAATAATAATAATAATAATAATAATAATAATAATAATAATAATAATAATAATAATAATAATTTCAGTTTCAAAAAGTTTATTAAAAAAAGAAATAATCTGCATTGTTAAGTTTATCATAGTTATAATAAATAGTTCTAGTATAATACAATAATTAATACAATTTCAGAAAAGGGCTACAAATTGCAACATATTATCGTGTCCTTTGAGCCCCAAAAATAATACAAATATATTTAAATGCAATCATAATACAAATAATTTAAGCAGTTGGGTTTAAGGATTGAGCTTAATGTAATTATAATACAATTGTGGCATACAATTGTAATTAATTAAATTGTAATTAAAATATTATTTAAATTATTAATTAAATTATTAATTAAGATAATAATAATAATAATAATAATATAATAATAATAATAATAATAATAATAATAATAATAATAATAATAATAATAATAATAATAATAATAATAATAATAATAATAATAATAATAATAATAATAATAATAATAATAATAATAATAATAGTTGCAATCATTACCATAATCATAACTTGTTATAATAACTTGTATAATGATGGTATCCACTTTTGATGTTAATAAAATGGATAGATGTTACACAAGTAAAACTGCAAGCTATTTACTTATTAATATTGATTTAGATAATTTTTATTTTTTTATCAAAAGATTTATTAGAGTTTTCGGTTTTAATGTCTTGTGGCATTGAGTTGTAAAGGTTAGCTGCTTTGTAGCTGTCGCATTGTGTGGCTTTATTTAGTCGACAAGCGTTAATGCTTGTATTATTTCGAAAATGTATTGAATTTGCTTCGCGGCGCCTTGCTTAGTTGCGCGAAAGTTAGCTAGCAAGAAATCGCAAGCATTATTATGCTTCAGCTATTTGCAGTTTTTGAGCTGAATTGATTTAGCTGAAGCATATTACATAAAACATCTAAAACCAGACATTAACACAAAGTTTAACGTAATGTCCCTTAAATTAAATATATGAAATGCTACCTGAAATCTAATTTATAATTTTAAATCTTGTGTTAAAATAATTCATTCCATTGTTAGAATCGAAACTCTGAAGATGTTCGAGGTTTACGGACGAAACCGGTCAGGAACTAATAAATATAGATTTGCCTCATACTTTCCTCATACTTTCTTTGTAAATTATTTTCAAGAATAGTCTTAAGAAAATTAAATGAAAATTAAAAGAAAACATTTCGTGAATTGGAAGTT
>JABUQX010008741.1:7500-10000 GCA_015478945.1 Trachelipus rathkii
TCTGCAAGCTTCTTCTCTTGTTTCCTCTGTATTCTACATTAACCAGAATCTTCATAGTCATTAGTCCATCTTCATTCTTTCTCGGTTCTCATAAGAATCTCTCCGTTTCTATCTTTTATATTTCTAGTTACGCTTTTTTTTTTAGGTTTTCTATACGCCTTCGCCATCTTAAATAGCTTTTTCTTCCCTTCGGCCACATCTCTCGTTATTTCTCCTGCCATCCTCTCTGTCTCCATTTTTTTGTTCTTCCTCTTTATCTCTCTCTGCCTCATTCCTTGCTTGTACATATTCCCAATGCTGGCCGCTGTTTCCTTCTTTTCAGCCACTTCCTCATTTTTCTCTGTTTTTTTTTTCTTAATTGCTTTTTTCACTTCTTTCGTTCCCATGGTGTATGTTCTCTCTTCTAGTATCTCCTACCCAATCTTTTTACCAAGATTTTTCTCTTGCCACTTCACTCATGACACCTGCAGACTCGTTTCTTCGTCCATATCCTTAGGGTTCCTGCTTCCCGTTCATAATTTCGTCCTCGTTTCCTTGTTCCTGCCAATTCTCCACTCTGATCACTGCCCTCTTCTGCTCATTTACTCTTCCTTCCCTCTTATCTTCATATCCGCCACCAACAGTCTATACTATATAGTCCCCATACTAATATATATTATATAATATTATATATATATTATATATATATATATATATATATCATTACCTATATATGTGTTATAATATTATATATATATCTAGTTTACCTAAAAGGTTGTTAAAAAGCGTTCTGGTCCTTCAATTCATATCTTATTATTATTGCAAAATGTAAAATAATATGTACAAGTTAAAAAGTGGTTATATATATATATATATATATAACTATTATATATATAAATATATATATATATATATAATATTACTATACTATATAATATATAATATATATATATATTATATATAGTTCTATATAAATATATAATATCTATATATATATATATTATATATATATATATATATATATATATATATTATATATAATATATAATACCGTATATATATATATATAATATATATATAATAATATATAATATATATATATATATAATATATATATATATATATATATATATTATATATATATCTATATATAAATAATCTTTTATCATATATTATATTATATTATATATTATATATATAAATATATATATAATATATTATATATAAATATATATATATATATATATATATATATTCTTGGTAGACAACCGCTCCCCTCCTACGAGAAACGGGCGATCTTGAGATATTTGTGCCACCATAGCAGGCCGGACACAGAGACCCGTCAGAAAGGTTGCGTCAGAAACTATTTCTAATGTTCGTTAGGTCTGAGCAGTCTAGCAATAGATGTTTTGTGATATCAATTGTCAGAGTGAGAGAGAGTCATCTTTGGCGGTGTTGAGAGGGAGCGTTATAAATTTTATATTTATACTCCTGAAAGGATGGATGGGCAGCATTACTCTGGCTTGTCTGTTCAAAGTTTGTTCTGTGAGGGATATTTCTGTCGGAAGTAACTGGAGTACCGAGGGCTTATTTATTTATGCTGAGATCCTTCTTTGGGTTAACTAAGTGTGGGTGTATTTAATAATGACAGGGTCTGGGGGCCGGGTGTCGTATATTTTAGAATAGTACAAAATGATGTGATCTTTTCCTACTCGGTTCAGGAGTTGTTGTAATGTTTGATACAGGGTGTAGTCTATTGAGTGTGATTTTCAGTATAATTGGCAGTCCATCATTTAAAGATGGGTACTTATGGGAAGAATTTTTGTTTCGGTTGGTATGTGATGGATGAGTGTGGAGGGAAGGCAGCCATTATTATTCTAAGAGCTATATTTTGTATGGCTTCTAGTTTTTGTATATTATACCAGCCCAGGTTGGTGATTCGCAATTTAAGACGAGACATTAATATTTTAAGAGTCTCTTATTTTGGCTAAAATTTGTTCCGGTTAATGTCTTCATCTCGTTTAATTTATGTGTCACTCTAGAAGTAATATTGTTTATGGTGGGGTAAATATCATGTGTGGGTATCGAGGGCTAAGCCTAAGATAGTGGATTGCTTATTAAGAGGGAGTCTAATGTTTGAAAAGAACCCAGTTGGATGGGTATTGGATTCTCTTCTATCAGGTGTAAGTAGTGTAAAAGAGGATTTCTGAAAAGAGTCATTTATTCTATTTGTTGATGGCCATTGTCCAATTTGTTATTGTATTAGTTCCCTACTTGGTCCTTTTATAAGAGAGGTTTTGGACTGTTATTGTTAGGTTGTCTGCATAGTTATTGAGTTTATTAGAAGGGGTTGTGGGTTGAGGTAGGTCATGCATAAAAATATTAACGCCGATAATTATGCAGCTAAACGTAATATGACGAAAAATCAATTTTTTTCCTATAATCGCTTTTTTTTAATATTTTTCCTACCCATAAACAGCGATGCCATATCTAACGCTTTCGGTTTAGGTTCGAAAACTCG
>JABUQX010008741.1:20000-25000 GCA_015478945.1 Trachelipus rathkii
ATTATATATTAATATAATATTATATAGTATATATATAAAATATATATATAACACTATATATATATATAGAATATATATATATATATTACTTATAATATATATAATATTTATTAATATATATAATTAATATATATTATAATATTATATATATAAATATATATATATATATATTATATATATAATATATATATATATATATATATGAAAGAGGGGTGTTCAAAGAGTATTCGACTTTAATTTTGTGCCTAAACAAATGAAGCTTATGAAGGAGTGGTTTGCTGCTCTTATGTAGGCGATCCTAATGCGCATGAGTGGATGTTTTTACACCTGCAGAAGCTGTCAGCCGCAAGCAAACTGCCGATGAGTGAGTGAGCGTAAGTGAGTGCAGTCCGATTTTCGTTTTCGATAAATTGACGGAAAAGCTTGAACAGCGCGACTGTAACAGAATTTGTATAAAGCTTGGAGATTTCCAAGTGCAAACGATCAGCAAGATTCAAGAGGCTTTCGTGGGACGAAGGCAATGGGAGCACCCACAGGATAATAGCCAGTGGTTTTCAACTGTTTCAAAAGAATGAACGCACATCGAGTGGAGAGTGAAGTACGTTTTGGTAAACCCTCAACCTCCCGAAATGAGATCGTCATTGACTAAGTGGGGACACTGTTGATGCAAGATCGTCGAATCGCGATCAGAGAACTTACAGACGAGGTGAGCGTCAGCATTGGATCCATTCATTCCATTAGGAATAAAGATTTTGGCTTCAAGAGAATTGAGTAGAAGCAACGTCGTTTGGAGATCTCACAGGACATGCTGGAAAAGGTGAATATCGATCCCAACTTTCTCAATCACAGGTGATCACTGGCGTATCGAGTCCTGGGTATATAGGTATGACTAAAAACCAAATGCAGTCACACATTGAGAAGCATCCGAACATGCCCCGAGACCAAAAAATAAGCAAAGGCAGGCTCGTCCGCGAGAAATGTCAAAAGACATGCTGTCCGTCTTCTTTGACTCCAGTTTCTTGGTTTACCACAAGTATGCGCCACACGGCACGACCATCTCCAAGGAGCATTACCTGAGTTCTGCGCCCTGCTTTCGAGATGCTCGTGCGTAATACAAACTACCGCGCTCTCGTGCCAGAGAGCAAATTGGCGGCAGCGTAATTACGATAATCGCACCCGCTCGATTCTTCAGTGTGATACAGAGTTCCTGGCCAAATGTGACATAACGCTGTTCTTCCCAGCAGGCTCCATCTACTCTCCCGACATTGCTCCGTGTGACTTCATGGATTTTCTCCAAGCTTGGAAAATCCTTCAAAAGAATCAGATTTCAATACCTGAGAAGGCATTGCGCAGAATGCGACGGACAAGACTGCGCTCTAAATGAGGCGTTCCCAACGCTGCTCCCAACAGTGGCAGACCGCTTGGAAGACGTGTGTGGCGCCCAAGGGAATTACTTGAAGGGGATTAGTATAGTATTGTTGTACGTAGATACGAGTATTTTTTATGAACAAAGGTCGCATACCATTTGAACACACCTCATATATATATAATATATAATATATATATAATAATATATATATATATATACTATATATATATATATTATTATATATATTATATATAATATATATATATATATTATATATATATATTAATATATTATATATATAATTATATTTTATAATATATATATATATATATATTATTTTTTAGATTTATATATCATCTATATTTTTGTATTTTACATATCATATGTATATATATCATATATATATATATATATTATATATTGGAATATCGTTTACCTGCTGTACGTTGTTATGTGGTAGTGTGTAAATCTTACTGTAATAGTGTATGTACCTAGCGGTAAAAGTCTGTAATTTTTGAAATCCTATTGTCATATTGTTCAAAACGGTTATGTTCTGTATTGTGTAAGATCTTATTCAAAATCACAATAATAACCATATTCATTTTTTCATATTGTTAAAAAAGATTGACTCGTTTTCTTTAGGTGAACATTTATTTAATTTTTTTTTAACATTGTTCAAATCCAATTTAGTTCAATCAATTTAATTCATAGCAAATTATTTATTTTAAGCTTTTTTATATAAAAATATATCATTGTCATTATTAATAAAAAAAATTATGAAATTTTCAAAGATTTATTTTCTAAGATAAGCATCAATTAAAGCTTGATTTACGATTATCGTGACTGTTGCACACCATGCATAGCATTAATAAAAATGGCAAGCAGGTTAAAAAAGTTTTGTCTCCCCTCTTTTAAGTTATTAAAATTTTAAATAAAATTAAAAACTTTTTCAATTTGGATAAAAATATTGGGTAGGACTAAACTCTCTTTTGAAAGTTAAGTTTTTGAATTTATTAAGTCTTGCTGAATTACGACAATATTAGTAATAATTTGATAAATCAACACCTATTTGTCAAATATTTTTGATGTATGATAGCTGAACTATCAATATGGAACCTTAAGAAAACTTATAATATTTTAATCCAATTCGAAAAGTAATTTATATTTTTTCCGTGTCTAATCATGAAATTAATACCACCTTACTATATTTATAATACTTAAATTAAAAAGATTAAATCAGAAATGATTGCCATTTATTTAAGAGTAAATTTTTGTAGCCAAGAAATGACAAAAGTAATTATCATTTCCTTTTTGATTGTCATATGGATTTAATACTTTTTACAGGAAATGAATTCGTTGATAACATAATTACACTCTTAATTTATATATCTGGCTTCCTATCAGACCGTTGCTGCTATGAGAAAAATACGTTTGTCCAGGCCTCTTCTTGAACCGCGACATGACGTTTAAGAGCATGCAAGTTGTGTTGTTAGATACTGACAACAGAAAGAAACCTATTAAGTGGCTGTACTTATATTGTGAATGTGAATGGAGGCCTAGATTGAGAAGTTTCATGGTTTAAACTTGATAATTGATTTAATTGGGTTTACAATTAGTTTGTACTTTGTAACAAGACATACTTTCTCCGCATATCACTAGAAAGAAACAATATATATATATATATATATATACTATATATATATATATATATATATAATATATATATATATATATATATACTATATATATATTAATATATATATATAAATTTAATATATTATATATATATAATATATATAATATTATATATATTAAAGCGAGGAGTGTTGGTTTAGTATATCTTTTCTACTGTTCCTCTACTTCAATGTAATTATGTAGCTCGACTCCGTATTCTTCTGTTTTGAATTTTTCCTTCACCTTAGGCTTTCTTATTTGAGACGAACTTCTTGTTTTTTTTTAATTGGTTTTAAGGTTAAACAAGTTGTTTTATAAGCTTTTTATTCTTGTTAAACAATGTCATTTATATATATATATATATATATATATATATATATATATATAATATATATATATATATTTTATATAATATATATATATTATATATATTATATATATATAATATATATATGATATAATAACACTTTCGTTGCAAATGATAACAGTTGAATAAGTTTTGAACATAAATATAATATATATATATATATATATATTATATATAATATCTTGTTATATACTATTTTTTTATATATATATATATATATTATATATATATATATATATATATATATATATATATATAAATCTTGTTGTAGTTCATACTGTAGAGTGTGGGAGAATTGTTTTGTATATGACCAAAATAATTACATAATAAAAGACATAAAATGAATATTATAAATTATAAAAGTTAGCATAATTAATTGTTTTTTTTTTTTTTTTTTTTTAAACCACTTGGTTAAACTTTTTTTTGTTTATAATTATTTGCTCACTACATAATATATCTCGCCTTAAAGGCGAAGCAATTAAACACTGTTGATCAGCAGATGAAGTGGTCTTCATTGATGGTGAATCAGCAGCTGAATAAGGAAGTTCGTAGCATAAGCATTATGCATGTATGAAGCTTGATGTTGATTTTTCTGGTTCGATTTTGAAGGAAGTATGAATCACGAAAAAGAATGCAGCTTGAGTGAAAATATATATAGTGATAGTGGTATGAGGTCCTCCATTGTAGTAAACATATCACTATATTGAAAATGATTCTTCTCCATTCTTCTACGATAATCAATATATATATATATATATATATATAATTTATATATATATATATATATATATATATAGAACGATTTTTGTTTGCTAGAAGAACAAATATATATTATAATATATAATACATATATAAGTATATGTAAACAGCTAGGATAATGACGTAGCATAACTAAATATGAACGAACTAACCGATACTACCACACAGTGCACGAGATCACCTAGCGTATGATAGAAATCTATTGCTTCAGGGGTCAACCGCGCAATCCCAATATATGAATAGCCAGTGAATGTGGTTTGCACACCATTTGTAATTAAGTAACTCCCATTCACACATACACACTAGATAAATCCTTTTTTCGTATTTATAAACCAGACGAGCAAATCTGTAGGGCGATAAAGTGGAAGTTTATCTCGACACGCAGTACAACTGTGAGTCTTTCCTAGTGGGACCGTAGTAGTTTCGTAGTGTTGATGGAAAAAGAGCCAAGTTAAACTGAGGTTGGTACGCGCTGCGGATCTAACAGAGAGTTAGACCTGTGTTATAACGTATACATGTTCTACAATCTAGACATGTTACTTCTTGTCCCAGTGGGTAAATAAACGCGCCACCGCAAGCCCCGACGGTGACGGGCGGGCGCAGGACGAGAGGGCGCAAGCGGCGGGCAGAGGAATGAGCACTTTTAGATGAAAAATTCCATAAGGATAGAAAGCTCTACTCTCTCTCTCTCTCTCTCTCATCTCTCTCTCTCTCTCTCTCTCTCTCTCTCTCTCTCTCTCTCTCTCTGAATAAATCGGTATCATATCTTTATTTTCTATATACTAAATCTTATAATATATATTTATAATATATATTATAATATATTATATA
>JABUQX010008741.1:35000-50000 GCA_015478945.1 Trachelipus rathkii
GAGAAGGCCATATTTGAATGTAAAGGTGGGAAAGCGTCTTCAACGCAAAGGATCGAGGACTCTGCTTTGATACAGTGCAGGAGGCAAACGTAGGGCTCTGCGTCTGCCCATATATTCAAACTTATTGTAATAATTATTACAAACATTATTGTGCAATCATACGATTATATTAAACAATTGATGTCTAATTGCCCAAGCAAATAAATGGATTGTGATTTTAGCCTTCGTACACGCAGGTCGCTGTAGAGGAAGTCCTAGGGCAGATTAAACCGGCTACTCTGCCATCATATTTTTGTGTACATTAACATTGTCAATTAAATATCGAGTATACTATTCCCATCATCTACATTCTAATTAATTATTATTTGACGTGCCTATAATTTCACTTGTGTTTTAATAAACAATTGCCACATAAATCCCTTTCACTAATCACCCCCTAATTATTAATTACTTTTTAATTGATCTGATTTAATATCAGATCATATATATATATATATATATATAGTAATATTATATAGTTATATATATAAGTATATATATATATATATATAATATATATATTATATATATATATTTAAAAATGTATTGTATATAAACATACAACATATTAGAGCTTTATTTCAATATAATTTTTTATATTTTATTATAAGTAAATTGTAAAAAAATACAAAAATAATATTAAAAACTTAATATAATATTATATATATATATAAGTATTATATATAGTATATATACTATATATATTATTATATTAGTAATATATATAATATAGGTATATTATATATATTAAGTTGATATATATATATATATATATATATAATACTATATATAAATCTATTTATATATATATTATATATATCATATATATATATATATATATATATAACTGGAAAGTAATTTGAGAAACAAATGACCAGTGCATCTCAACCACATAAACCTGTGAGCTCTGATTTGATTTAGCCAACGTGAATATATGACTTTCCTAACCAAATGTCAGACTCAGAAACGTTTCAACTTTGTTTTAGAACAAACAAACCAACATACATTCTTTTCTCGTAAAGAAATAGGAAAGTATAGCAAAGAAAAAGAACTTTCTAGAAATTATTATTATTATTATATTATTATTTATTATTATTATTATTATTATTATTATTATTATTATTATTATTATTATTATTATTATTATTATTATTATTATTATTATTATTATTATTATTATTATTATTATGTATTTATTATTATTATTATTGATGTATTATTATTATTTGCATTGAATTATTAATTACTCTGATTTAATTAATTATTATTATTATTATATTATTTTAGTTATGATTATATTTATTTATTATTATTATTATTATTTATTATTGATTATTTGTGCAGTAGTAGTAGTAGTAGTGAGTAGTAGTAGGTAGTAGTATGTAAGTGTAGTAGTAGTAAGTAGTATGACGACAGACCCATAAAAAATGATATTCATTAATTATTATTATTATTATTATTATTATTATTTATTATTATTATTATTATTATTATTATATATTATAATTATTAGTATATAGTAGTAGTAGTAGTAGTAGTAAGTACAGTAGTCATGGCGTAGGCAGGGGGGTGCAGGGGGGGCACATTTGCGCCCCCTTAAAATCTTGGCGAAATAAAAAACTTAACCTTATATTGTTTGCCAGACGAGTTTTTAAGGGTTTATTAGTAGATAAACTGAAAAAGATACATCAAGTAAGTTACTAAAGTATTATAAAACGTACATTTTTTTTAATAGTTTTAATGTGTTTTCGTTTCATTGGCTTGAAGTCACTACTAGCTGTGTGCCTTTTTTTAAATAGACAGCTTGCTTCTTTTGACCAGTATTTCTCCTCTGGAAACTCTCAGTATGTTTCGATAGGCATTTGGCGGCTGATAAAGCTGCTAATATATATATATATATATATCATGATTATATATATATATTATATATATATATATATATATATATATTATTATATATATATATAATATTATATATTATATAGTATAATTCACAACCTTTGCCCCCCCTAAATTGAAATCCTGCCTTACGCCATGGGTAGTAAGTAGTAGTATAGTAGCCGCCACAATAAATTTCTTTTTATTAAATTCTTTCAAAGTATTTCTCAGTTTTTTCTCCCATTTTCTTTCCCTTGATATTAAAATCGTTCCTTCTTTTTCTTCTCAATGCAAAATAGTGTGTGCAATAGGATTACCGCAAATTAAATAAGCTTTACCCTCTCCTTTTCGCATATATATATATAATATATTATATTATATAGTATATATATATATATTATATATATATATATATATAGTATATATATATATTATATCTACTATATATATATATATATCCAGTGGCGGCTTTTTGGGGGTTAGGCAGAGGTAGCAACGCCTACTTGCCTTGTGAACCACACTATTATATATATATATATATATATAAATATATAATTATATTATATATATATATATATATATATATATATATAATAGTAATAACTATATTATATATATAATATATATATATAGTATATTATGATTTCGTTCGAAGGCTCACTGATAAGCCGCCCGACTTAACAAATTTTTTACCCGATTCCTCTTTTTAATTAGCGATTTTATGGCAATTGTTATTTCTCTGAGTCAAAAAATAGTTTCCTTTTTCTATATGGCAAGGCAAGTTCCGTATTGACGACCGACTCAATTAGCAGTTATTTTTTTTTTAGAATCAAGAATTTAAATTACATTAGCAAGAAATAATAAGAATCTTTTGTTTACAATATTCATAATAATAATTAACTAATTATTTAATTATTTAATTATTATTAATTAACTAATTAAATAATTAGTTAATTATTATTATTATAATAATAATTAACTAATTATTAAATTTTATGCTAACTTGATTCACTCTTATACGACTTGTTTAATTCATAATGTTCATATCAATCAAGACTCATTCTTCCCGACCAGAGTCGCCAATAACTCGGCTTGAGTCATATTCCCTTCTAGGCCTCTAGGCTAGTAGCTAATTTGCCTCGGCAGATCAGTAGTTTTATTTTCATGTTATTAATGAGAATGTTTCTGTGTGGTAGTTGGAGTTAGTAATAATAACCTGCTTTTCATATTAGTTATTATATTAGTTTATTATTGGATTGTGCGCTTTTTAATAGCAATTGACGCTGTAGTTTTTATAAATAGGGGATATTGAATTCGTATTCGATTTAAGTTTCATTAAAAATTAAATGTTTTCCTGAGTGTTGTAGGCCTATATATATATATATATAATAGTAGTATATATATAATATATAGTCATATGTATTAAGATATACCTATAGTATATATGGATAGTATGATACTACTATAGATATATGAAATATTATATATATACTAATATAGTATATATAGTATATGTATATATATATATATAATATATATATATATATTATACTATTATTATTATATATATATATATATATAATATATTAATATATATATAATATATATATATATATTATATTATATATAATATATATATATTATATATATACAGGGTGTATCGTTGTTCGTGCATAGTTGTGCCATTGACGACTGAAGTAACCCGTAGTAACTGTTTAGTAATTTTAAGATTTCTCATTGATCTAGTCTGGACAATACGCTCCAGCCTGGACGATGATTGTATTATATTATATTATGGCTTTAGTTATTATCAAACCTTGTGTACTTTATAGGTATTATAATGATGTTTCTCATTTTTAGTTATTAGCAATTCATGATATAATACTCTTTAATGATAATCTTGTGTAAGATTTTTGTATAAGCCAAATAAAAACAGATGAATATATATTTGTGCAAAAACAATTAATTGTTTCCAAACGTCAAAGTGAAGTGCTATTGAAGACCTTGAAATTGGATGTAACTATTTTCAAGGTCAGTGAATAAAGATAAAGGAAATGTATTTAATATAATTTATGTAATGTAAAGTGATAAGCATTATCGATAACATGTAATAGTAAACTTAACGTTATCGTTTACAGTTTACTGCCTGGTAGGACAATCGACAAAAACGATTGAGTACCCTCAAATTGAACAAGCCCCTCTTTGAAATTTACAGGGTGAGTTCAATAAAGTAATTATGAAAATATGAGAAAGTATGCTGATATAAATGAAAATACAATGTAATAAGTTGGAAGTATTATACTAATAAAGTTAATGTTTACTTTTAACAGGGTTCCAATTTTTGGTCTGATTCCAGTTTTAATTCATGGTTTCAATTTCAATCTTGGATTTCAATTTTAGGCCAAATTTCAATCTTTGATTTCAATCTTTGATTTCATTTTATGGTTTCAATCTCTGGTTCAATCTTTGTTTCAATTGTTTTGAATTCCAGCTCTTTTTGGTTTATCCGCCAAAGTTCACTCAGTTAAGTAATAATATTAATTTTGTCAATAATGGAGTCCAGATTTCTATTTCCCTGCCCTTACTTCATTGCACGAAATGAATATTTGGATTCGTTGTTTCCACTCTTGAATCTGATCCTGAACTTATGTACATAATCATAATATATTGGATTTTAAGTTATATATTCACAAACCTCCCACATGTATATATTTTGAACGAATTAAGTAAACATAAACTTTTTCTAGTGTGTCAGATTTTGATCTATATTGAACTGTTATTATATTTTTATTCTTTACTATGAAAAAATATCTGATTAGACTCCACTGAAAAATATATGATTAGACTCCATTGATAGATAGATCCGGAAACACTCTAGTTAAGTAAACCCTTCCTTCTGGGTCAAACCTTTAAATGGTATCACAAGTTTTTATTCACTTTGAAAAACTCACAATCCTCCTTGAATAGTCACCCAAGTAAGCAGGCCAACAGAGTCCGGAGACAATCTCCCTCCGTTACGGAAATAGCCTAACCTGCTCCGTAACACCTCTGATGGTGTCAGTTGGTTGCCTGTGCTTACTAGACATTCAAACCACATCTATCGAACATCACTTTAATACTATCTACTTCTTATTATATCTTTTGACCTCCGAATTATTCAATCTTCTTTGATCATCGTCTCTACGAGAAAGAGTGGAGAGAGGCACCTTCCAGTCGGGTACGCTAGTTGATCCCAGCGTGTCTCCTCTCCGCTACATAAATAAATTAAGTGCCGGAGCCCGAACAGGGACTCTGTTGAGTTCCTGCGCTTGCGTGCCTAGGAATTGTGACTCGTCGATTCACATAAATCACAGTTATTTTTGAAAAAGTTCATGATGATCTTCTCGTGTCAGTTCTGCTTCAAAGAAAATCTTCTTCTTTTGTACTTCATTGGACAGATTCAAGAGTTAGTTAGGGATAACCCTCCAAAACTTAAATTAATTTTGCTTTTAGTTACTTAAAAAAAAAAATTAAAATGTTGAAAAATCAAAAAACAGGTTGGAACAAGCACAGCATTCTGATAGTCAGAGGATTTGGACTTTGGATCCATCCTCTTTGCAGCTGTGGGCTCTAGAATCACCAGCGTGTAGAACAGCGTGCTGCGTGATGATGCAAAATAAACATCAAGTAGAAATGAATGTAGGAATGAAAATGAATGAAAATGAAAATGGGGTAGAAGGCACCAACTCTGACACCCCTTGGTTCACCAACTCTGACGCTAAAAAAATGGTTCGCAACTCCTGAAATTACGCTTTTAATCAGTCCGAAATGGATGCCTTGCTTATTAAACTTAAAAGCAAATGGGTCCAAGGAAAATAATGTTGAAATCAGTCAGGTTGAACACAGAACGTTCCCTGCGCTCGAGGTCAAGTAATACCCTCTGACCTTGATGCACCTAAATTGCCATGCCTAAAAATACCACTTCTCTCTATGAATCGTGAGCTATAAACGCTTCTTTAGTTTCCCCAATTTTCACCACGATCCAACCTTTTCCTATAATCCACCCGAGTTTATGTGGGAAACAATAAAAAAAACACAATAAATCATTTTTCTCCTTCCTAATCCTAATGCTTATTCTAATACCTAATCTTAATTCCTAATCCTAATCTTATTCTAAATCTAATCTTATTCCTAATTCCTAAACTTTATTCCTAATCCTAACCTTATTCCAAATCCTAAACTTCTTCCTAACCCCTAAACTTCTGTCTAATCCCAGTCTTCTTCATAATTCTGTACCACCAGTAATTACTTTCATCCAACCCTAAGTCTCCTCTTGAGAATCCCGACATGAGTAGAGCATAGGGATTCTTTAATCCCCATAAATATGAGGAGAATCTGAGTTCTCCGAGAAATATAATAGGTTGCTACAACCCCACCAAGAGAACAAATGCCAGTAAATCAGTATCCGGAGCACCAGATGTCTATTGACCCTCAGTCGTATTCTGGTTGTTTTCCACAAGGATTACCACAACGACAATTTGAACGTCGTATTCCCGATCCAAATGAACCTTCTATGTATTCAGGGCCACAAATGAAACAGAGACTTGACATGCTGGAGGAGGCCATTGTACTCCTTACACAGTTGCTCAAAAACTCTCAAAAACTTAAGGTTGTGGACCCTGGAAAATTTAAATATGAATCAGAACAAAATCTCTTAGTCTACTTGGCTGATTTTGGGCGTTATCTGTAGCTCTTCATTATCCCAAATGCCCATCACCAAATGGTTGAGGACTGAGCTAGGACGACAGCTAGAAGGCAAATTTCTTCACATATATCGTGAAATCATAAAAGATAACCGGGAATACTTCTCTGTACGGGATAATCTAGTATGTTGGTATAGAGATGAGGAACGTAAGAAGAAAGAATATAGGATACAGAAGTATCATGCTGCTCACCGATACTCCACGAGAGCATTAAAATGTTTGCCCTTCGGTTGGAACGCCTGGCTAGTCAAGCATATCCTGGATACGATATGAGAGATCATGATTCCCTTAGAATAGCTTTCCTTTGTAGTTTGCCTCCATATATTGAAACATTCGTCCGTCAATATATTAAAATGATGGAGTTGGATGGGTATAGTAGGTTTTTCCTGGGAAATTTATAGTGACATTTGCGATTCCTTAGAAGGAGATAATCGTTTTTCCCGAATTCCATTTCCCAAAACTAATTCCATGTGAGATCGACAATTCCACTTATGCCCAAAAGACCGCGATAAAAGTGAACCTAGACGAATCTTTGGAATCCGTTATCCGAATAATCGGCTGCCAACTCCCCCGGATGGACTGAGGTTTTGCATCGCAACGTTGAACAACGAAAACCTAAATCCAAAAATAATCATCGGCAGGCCCCTAAGAAGAAAAGTAGTCCTCAAGAACGAAATAATGGTAGTCGATACTATCGTGACTCTCACCAAATAGTTTACAAGAACCATGATAGTACAGTTCGTCCTGACCATAATTCGAATTCGCGTCCTAAGCCTGATGACCGAAAAAAGGTTTTGTGTAACTACTGTGAAAAAACAGGTCACTCCATGGAGGAAGTGTTACAGAAATTCTGGGAGTTATTTGCAAGTTACTGCAAAAAGAAAGGTCACATCAGGGCCAATTGTCGATCTAGGAAGTTCCTTCCCCGTCCCCAACTATTAGAAAAGTAGTCTGTCCTTTACTGCGGTGGTCCCTCACGCTGGATGAGGTGTTCAAATTACTGCTCCTACTCTCTCCCCAGTCAACATAATCATGACGCACAGAGCCTATACTTCCTTTACGAACTGTTCCTTTGAAAAAAGTATAATTCCCGATCCTTATTCCTCAATCAATCGACCAATCACCGGCATCGGCCTCGTGCGTCATGGTCAAAGTGGAACCATCCCTACCTGTAAGTAAAAATTTAAAACCTTGCGCTAAGGATGAGGTGCGGTATGATCCCCCTTTAAACTCCTGGTCTCCCCGGACTTGAGTCCTCTGGTGGAGAACAACCCTTTAATCGACTCAGTTAATGATGATGGAGACATAGAAAATTTTAAAACTTCTAAAATTATTCCCGAGAAATCTTCAGAACGACCTCCCTTAGAAATAAATAAACCCTTAGAAAATCCCTTACGGACGATGGTAGTCCACTGTACTCCTTTCAAGGAGGACCCTCTGATTGTCTCAGTCGCTTTGGTTCCCAACAGCTCTGGCTTTTACGGTTGTATGATAGACAGTGGAGCTGGAATCAGTTTAATCAGCACTGAAATCACCGAGTCGTACATGAAGAACTTGCCCTTACGACCCTCTGTGGATATAAAAGTTAACGCCATCAGTGGTCTGGTCAGAGAACATTCAGTACCTATTGACTTTTATATTGAATGTAATCTGTACTTTCCTGACAGTGATTATGTGTCCAAGCCCGTCATATTGTTAGTTGTTCCCTATGAATTTATGCCAGCTCCTCTGTTTTAGGGCTCCGTCGCTTAAAAGAAAAAATGAACCTATATTCTCCAGAGCTTTAACTACGTCGGAATTACGTACATGATATGATGATTTGATCCATCGCTAGGAGTAGAGAGTCTAAACATCCCTTTTTTTATATGTGTCACGGTTAAATTCAACACATTATGTTTCCCGTTTTCCTTGTAAGATGGTGGATTAAGTTGCCCTTCAATCTGAGATATCTTCGCTTGGTAGGTTCTTCAGCAGATAGAGATGTTATTTTCCAATCCGCGGTGTAATTGCGGATTTGGGGATATTGCAGGATCGCTCCTTTATTAAATACTATCCGATTATTATTATAGGAGCGCGGACTTGTGGTAAGGTAAGCTTGATGTTTATTTGGAGAGGAAGATTTCTTTATGCTCGTTGAGTTAGAATCAACGTAACAGAGTTAGGTTAGTTGGAGGAGGAGTTTTGCTTTGCGGATAATTCCAATCTCTGACCGTCGAAAAAGAAAAAATTAATCGATCGGTGTATTAGAACATAAATCGGCTTCTCAGTTTTCGGTGACCACGACGTGGGAGTGGCGGCTACTAATATCATCCACTTATCGAGGTAAGTAACTGTCGACCCTGGAGATTACCCAGTACGAATGTTTCCAGGGTCGCCTATGGCCTCAAGAAAATAGAAAAACAATGTCATGAACTGTTGGTAGGGCAGGATATAGATCGCGTGAGGACCGCCAGTAAATCCCCTTATTCCAGCCTGCTGTGGTTGCCTGTCCTGAACACTGACGTAAGTTGCGTTTATGTATAGACTACCGGAAATTAAATAGTGTTACTAAGACAGATTCCTTTCCGCTTACCTTAACCTAATAGAATATGAATCTTATAATATGTATGGTCATAAATATTTTTACAACCATTGATCTGGTCCGCGGTTATTATCAGGTGTCCATGGAACCCGAAAGTGTTGAAAAAACTGCTTTTTCCACTCCATTTGCCCAGTATGAGTATTTAAGAATGCCCTTTGGTGTAAAAAATGGTCCAGCAACATTTCAACGTGGAATGATGTTGGCGTTAGAGGAAATTCCATGGTCCAAGGTTATGATATACTTAGATGATATTATTATCCTCAGTCAAAACATAGAAGATCATCTAGTTACCTTGGATCGTGTCCTTGCTGCACTAGAGAGAAATGGGTATAAACTTAAACCCAGTAAAACCAGGCTTTGCCGTACTGAGGTGGAGTTCTTGGGTCACCAAATATCACAGACTGGTATACTTCCCCTTCAGAAAAATCTCAAAGGGGCGTTAGAATTTCCTGTCCCGACTTCGGTAAAACAATTACGCCAGTTTCTGGGAATGGTAAATTTTTATAGGCGACATATTCCCAACTGTTCTCAGATCAGTAAGCCTTTATCATGTCAGACTGGTGGTAGATCCATTACCTGGACGCCGGAGTGTCAGCAGGCCTTCGACCAACTTAAAGAGGCCTTAGTTAACCCCACATTGTTAAGTTTCCCCGATTATAGTCCGGAGGTTTCTCCTATGGAGCTCCATGTTGATGCTTCAGACCTCGGGGCTGGTGCTTGCCTTTCCCAAATCCAAGACGGCGAACGCAAACCAATTGCTTTTATTTCTATGACCTTCAATGGGGCTCAGAGAAATTATGGAGTAATTGACAAAGAACTAACTGCTTTGCGTTGGGCTGTCAAATCCCTTAGACCTTTCCTCCGTGGTATAAAGTTCATAATATATACCGACCATATGCCACTCATCTATTTAGCAAAATATGAGTTTGGTTGATGGGAGGTTAGCTAGGACTATGGAAGGCTCTATGAATAATGGACTTTGACATCCGTCCCATATATCGGGTCCAAAAAATATAGGTTGCCATTGCTCTTTCCCGTCTCCGTAAAATGATAATATGGAAGAACCCGTCGAAAATACTTCTTTAGATTTCAAATTCCTCCTGGTTCTTTGCCGATACGAAATCAGCGAAGGAAGGGACTCGTTATATAAGATGTATTTTTTCTCTTTTACTATATGGATCGGTCGAAGACATTTAGAGGTAAGAGATGTTCTTATCTGGCAAGACTTCACAAAAACATCCAGTAAATTATAAGCTTCAGGGTCAGTTGGTTCAAAAAAGACTCCGATTATTAAAATTGCCGGGTCAATTGCCAATACCAGAAGTTATAACTGCTTTTACAGATGTTTTTAAAGTTAACGTTCATATATATTATACCCATAATAAACCCTTAATATATGGAAATAACGCTGCTGGTGAACCCTGTTATTTAAAATGTTAGGCAGGAATTCACTATAACTATCTGTTAGTCACTTCTAGTAAATGAATAAACTTTTATAAAATTTAATAAAAAGTTCTGTGTTTCAACCTTACTGATTGAAAAAGCTAATATAGATGAGCAAAATGACTTAATCGTCAAATTAGAACACAGATGAAGTTTTTTCTCTCTATCTTATTAAGTTTTCCTTATATACTTCCTTCATAACTAATTTATTTACCTGCAAATTAATGGATTCTAAAGCAGTGTCTTGGACGAATGCTTACTGTATGGTCTGATCGTCAAAAAATTTTCAACTTATGAGACGAAAATCCCTCCTAGTATAAATGATTCTTGTCAAGTGATTCTATTGTGTGTATGTTTATTCTGCGTGTAGTGAGTACAGACTAATTTAAAAATTTACAAAGCTACATAAATAGAAGTCTTGTGTGATGAGTTACCCATTTTAAATCAAAAAGAATTTATACGGTGTATATTTATACTGTATAAAGTAGAATTTTCCCGCTAACAAATATATTATATATAGTTGTATATATAATTAATTGAGACCACCTGCCTGTCCGATTAATTAATATATAATATAGTATAATATTATAGTTCTACTATATATAGTATATATACTGATAATATATATTATATACTAATATATAGATTTGATATAGTATATATACTTTATTAATACTAGATTATATATATATATCATATATATATATCTATAATATATATATATTTAAGGAATATATTGCCTATATATATGTACAATTGTACATATATATATACTAGTTCCTCCGCTCCAACGAGCTTGTCATGTACATGACAGGTTGTGGAGTGGCGGAGCTTTAAACACTATTTTACAGATTTTCCTGGTTCCTGATGAGAGAAATTTCGCCATTGTCCAATCAGATGCCTATAGCTGGATGTGCGGAATCTTCATTTTCTAAACCATAGGACCCAGGTGGATAAATAATTATGGTTAAAAATCAAAATAAAAAGAATAAGGAAAAAGACTTCTCATATTGTAGTTTTATTCTTTTAACAAAAAATATAATATGCCTATGATTTTAAGTAAACGTTTCGGAGTCTGCAGAGGTACAAGGGGTTTTCCAATGAATTAAGTATTATTGATGATCCTTTCTTCTTTACCTATGTGGAAAGGAGATCATCGTGAATACGCTATAAAAAGTTATTTTGACAACCCCTGAAATACATATACTGTCTACCTCACTTAATTTATTAAAATTTCTAATATCTGAATTTAGTCCTTGTATTTTCCCTTTTCTTTTGTTTTACAATAGTTGGTCAGTTCTCAGAGTTATAGTGGGATCCGTTTTAAACATTGGTGGGTCCTACTCTGAGAAAAGTTAGAAGAGAGGGGAAATGAGTATAGTTTACTCTAAATGGTCATTCGTCCTCCTGACTGACTGTTTTTGAAATTAATACCTTAGCATAGAATATATATTCTGTGCATTTTTTTTATTTTTGTAACATAAAATCCTATCATGACTCGATTACTGCCGAATATATTGTACTTTTCAGAGTGGGATAGCCGCAGTAAAATCTCTGTCGTTCCCCAGAGTTCCCGGACTAGTCAACTTCTCATGATGCCGGTGGGTTCTTCGGAAGTGCCTTTTGAAGTCCTTTTGCCTACCAATGGTCTCGGCTCTAATGACACAAAATGTAAGACCATAGTATATGGTCCCTGGCAAGATGGTTTAAAAAAAAGAAAAGAGATGCAGGATCGGGGCAAAACACTAAAGTTATATATATGATCGCCATCTACAAGATTTATACGCCTGTAACCAAAAGCGTATCCTCCATGAACTGGGTCATAATGCAAAATATATATCCCCTTGATGATCCTGTATCCTTACCTCAACAAGTACCAATGGCCGGAGAAGAACATCGTCCGAGGGAAACGACATATGGAATCCATCATAAAAAGTATTACTAAAGGCGGAGTACGTAAAGTCACCCCTCATATCCGATATTAATGACCTTAATGACCATTCTTTCGTATACATTAAAAGGATGGATCCAAATTATATGATGTCTCTCATTTTCGATTTCATACTGGTCATGATGAATCTCCCGCAGAAACTATTCCCGAAGTTCACCCTTATGTCCAACCAGTCCCGTAATAAACTGTCTTCCCATCAAATTATTTCCAATGTAAAAATTATTTTCCTTCAATGAATGTACAGGAACATAGTGGTCCTTACATTCCTTCTCCTCAGTCAAATTATCCACCAAGTGAATCCCAGTCTGTGCCTTCGTGTCCTCCACATCCTTATTGTATTTGTCATTCCAATGTATCCATTGACTATGAGTCTGCTCTGGATTCCAGCGTTAAGGTTGTACTGCGTACAGGCTTACGCTGGTTGATGGAGCACAAGGCTTCTGTACTATTGATGCAGGAGTTCCACGAAGAGAAAAAATCCGCTGTTCGTCTTTCGTCCCTAACTAAGGCACAGAAAATTATAAAAAATTTGTATATATATAATAATTGTAAAAAAAATTCATATTGTAGTTTATATGTAAGAGTCCTGATTGTCCTTCTCTACGCTGTTCTATGCTCTTGGCCGCCTCTTCACTCCCGTCTTTCTCTGAACGACGTGGAAAATTGAGGTGGGGTTTAGATTTAGGGGGAGGATATAAGGGAGATGTTGTTCGTTCATAGTTGTGCCATTGACGACTGAAGTAACCCGTAGTAACGGTTTTGTAATTTTAAGAATTCTCATTGATCCAGTCTGGACAATACGCTCCAGCCTGGACGATGATTGTATTATATTATAATATGGCTTTAGTTATTATCAAACCTTGTGTACTTTATAGGTATTATAATGATGTTTCTCATTTTTAGTTATTAGCAATTCATGATATAATACTCTTTAATGATAATCTTGTGTAAGATTTTTGTATAAGCCAAATAAAAACAGATGAATATATATTTGTGCAAAAACAATTAATTGTTTCCAAACGTCAAAGTGAAGTGCTATTGAAGACCTTGAAATTGGATGTAACTATTTTCAAGGTCAGTGAATAAAGATAAAGGAAATGTATTTAATATAATTTATGTAATGTAAAGTGATAAGCATTATCGATAACATGTAATAGTAAACTTAACGTTATCGTTTACAGTTTACTGCCTGGTAGGACAATCGACAAAAACGATTGAGTACCCTCAAATTGAACAAGCCCCTCTTTGAAATTTACAGGGTGAGTTCAATAAAGTAATTATGAAAATATGAGAAAGTATTATACTAATAAAGTTAATGTTCACTTTTAACAAGGTTCCAATTTCTGGTCTGATTCCAGTTTTCAGTTCCTGGTTCCAATTTCTGGTCTGATTCCAGTTTTCAGTTCCTGGTTCCAATTTCTGGTCTGATTCCAGTTTTCAGTTCCTGGTTCCAATTTCTGGTCTGATTCCAGTTTTTAATTCATGGGTTCAAATTTCAATCTTTGATTTCAATTGTTTTGAATTCAGCTCTTTTTGTTTATCCCCAAAGTCCTCAGTTAAGTATAATATATTTGTCATAATTGAGTCAGAATTTCTATTTCCTCCCTTACTTCATTGCACGAATGATATTTGGATTCGTTTGGTTTCCACTCTTGAATCTGATCCTGAACTTATGTACATAATCATAATATATTGGATTTTAAGTTATATATTCACAAACCTCCCACATGTATATATTTTGAACGAATTAAGTAAACATAAACTTTTTCTAGTGTGTCAGATTTTGATCTATATTGAACTGTTATTATATTTTTATTCTTTACTATGAAAAAAATATCTGATTAGCCTCAACAACTGAAAATATATTTGATTAGACTCCATTGAATAGATAGATCCGGAACACTCTAGTTAAGTAACGGCCTTCCTTCTGGGTCACAACCTTTAATGGTATCAACAGTTTTTTATTCCACTTTGAAAAAACTCACATCCTGCCTTGAAATAGTCACCTCAAGTTAAGCAGCCAAACAGAGTCCCGGGGCGAGGGGAAGGGGGGGCGGAGCGGGAGAACAAATCTCCTCCGTTACGGAAATAGCCTAACCTGATCCGGTAACACCTCTGATGGTGTCAGTTGGTTGCCTGTGCTACTAGACATCTCACACCAAAATCTATCGAACATCAACTTTTAAATACTATCTACTTCCTTATTATGATGTCTTTTGACCGTCGAAATTATTCAGTCTTTCTTGTATCATCGTGCTCTACGAGAAAGAGTGGGAGAGAGGCAAAACCTTCCAGTCCGGTAACGCTAGTTGATCCCAGCGTGTCTCCTCTCCGCTACAATATATAAATATATATCAGTATAATCT
>JABUQX010008741.1:55000-57500 GCA_015478945.1 Trachelipus rathkii
TATATATATATTATATATAATATATATATATATATGTCGTGTGTGTGTGTGTGTGTGTGTGTGTGTGTGTGTGTGGTGTGTTACGTAGTAAGTGTGCTGTGATTCGCAACACACACACTACACACACACACAGTATGTATGTATTAATCAGGGTTTTACGGTGATTCTTTGCTTTTTTGATGAAAAAAACATATTTTTTATTTTTTTTTTATTTTTTTTTATTTTTGGACGTTTTGATATTCGTGACGTCACGCGAAATATAATTTGTAAACAAACTTTTTTAAGTTCGATATAGGCCCTAGCTATTGGTTCAAAATCTTAAAATAGGGCCTATAGTACCTATGACACATAATAAAACAGCAACACTAAGAGAGTGTTACGGACTTGTTACGGATTATCTGTAATATTGATAAATGTTTACTCGAAAATCAAAGATAACTGTTTTGAAACATGATGCTTTTGTTTTACTATTCACTATTATTACAACTACTGTTTATATTAATCATATTATTATTCTAATTTTTTATTTCTATTGAAGTTAAATCACTTAAATATACAAAAAAAAAATTAAAAAATATATATAAAAAAGCAAAAAATAAAAAAAAGCAAAATCTGGAAAAAAAAATCAAGTGAAAAAATCAGATGATTTATATCAATTGATTTTTTCAGTGCTATCTCTGGTATTAATCGCCCACACACAAAAAAAAGCTGGTACTCAATAACATTTAAGAAAACCGTCACCTCTGGCGCTGTTAATACAAAAGACTGTGCCAGACTATTGCTCTGATTGATTGAGAAAAAGTCACCCTCACTGTTGCAACTTCTTAAAAAAGCCTGAGGATGCTGACTGCTGCGAACGACATTGTCAGAATAGGTCAGGGGGAACCATGCTTCCTGTGAACAGCATTAAAATTAAATTTAATTAGCATATTTTTTAAAAAACCAATAGTCCAGGTATGATTTATTTTATTAATTAAGAGAGTTTATCAAAATATCAATTGCTTCTGTAAATTAAAACAAGGTTATAAATAACATAGGTATGCGCTTCAAAAAAAAAAAAAAATTTGCTGTTTGGGGTTGTTGGACTCATTGAATCTTAGTAATTTGACTATGCTGAATTCGGAAATGATAACCGTTTTTCATTCTGGTCTAAATTTTCTTTTCTATCGTCTATTTTTGTTGATTTTTTATTTCATTGTTATTAAAACTATAAATTCATTCATAAAAACATGAAGATTGTATAAAGTAAATAAATATTCGGTAAGCATTGTATTTCAACGCAAAAATACATTAGTTTTCAAAGAATGATTTTATCAATGATTTTTGGGTGTGTATTTTACCAGGCAAATCAAGTTTCAAACACCAACATTAATCAGCTAACACGTTACAGTCCCATCTTCCCTGATATCTTTCATCATTGTGCGAATGTCCTGATGGAACCTTTCCCCTTGTCCCTCACTGTAGTCTCCACAATTTTCAGAAGATAGTCAAGATGCGATCTCAGAAATTGAATTTTATGGAAATTTTTAAGCTTTGGAACTTCTCAACGTTTGTTCAACAACGCACTCGTATTTTTAACTTAGTTGCTTTCCAAGAAAGTTATTTACAACTGACTTAAAGATTTACCATACGTTCTTTTCTATATCACTCATCACTTTTTCAAACTGGATATCCTTTGTTAAGGATTCTAACTTAGGGCCATCAAATATACCTGCATTCAATTTAGCATCAATGATGTGTGGAAACGTCTTTCTTATGAAATTAAATGCAATGCATCTCACCGCTGACAATTTCAGCACCATATTCAAAGTTTGATATGAGAGGTAAGAAGCATTGCATTATAGCCTAATTAATATACTTCATACGAGTGCTAGGTTGAAATTCTTTTCGAGGTGGCCATTTACATTGCTCATAGCGTTTATCAGCAGCTCCACTATCCCACAAAAAAAAAAAAAAAAAACACGAGTGCTTTGCATAGACTCCTTGCATACCCAATAGCAGAGATACAACCTGAAAGCAAAGATTAAATTAACTTTTTTAATTGAACATAAAAATGCACAAAGTTATACATATAGACCCTTGTACGAATTCTGATTCATGAAATATTTTAAGTTTATGTAATGTCTTTTCTGTTTAATTAAAGCGTTTTACAAGCAGTTAGATAAATATTTTGTAAATAGATCTCACCGTTTAAGGAGATAAATATATATTTTACCTTTAAATCTCCACAAATTTTCCATTAGTGGAGATCATAGTTTAGAGCATTGAGTTTCATATCCATCTCTCATTCATTATATCATTCCATCATTCTATCATTCCATATTTCATCGCTTTCAGTTAACTGTATAGAACGTTCAAAAGGAACAGATGCAACTTTATTGTCATTTTGTAAAAGTCAGTTTTCAAATTTTTTGATGGCGAGTAAACGAAAAGTTTTCAATCCACTGGATTATATGGCAGACCAAACGCTTCAATTAGTCCTTTAATATCTCTGCAATAT
>JABUQX010008741.1:85000-87500 GCA_015478945.1 Trachelipus rathkii
ATATATTATTATATTCAGTGAGATTACATATATTATTATATTCAGTGAGATTACATATATTATTATATTCAGTGAGATTACATATATTATTATATTCAGTGAGATTACATATATTATTATATTCAGTGAGATTACATATATTATTATATTCAGTGAGATTACATATATTATTATATTCAGTGAGATTACATATATTATTATATTCAGTGAGATTACATATATTATTATATTCAGTGAGATTACATATATTATTATATTCAGTGAGATTACATATATTATTATATTCAGTGAGATTACATATATTATTATATTCAGTGAGATTACATATATTATTATATTCAGTGAGATTACATATATTATTATATTCAGTGAGATTACATATATTATTATATTCAGTGAGATTACATATATTATTATATTCAGTGAGATTACATATATTATTATATTCAGTGAGATTACATATATTATTATATTCAGTGAGATTACATATATTATTATATTCAGTGAGATTACATATATTATTATATTCAGTGAGATTACATATATTATTATATTCAGTGAGATTACATATATTATTATATTCAGTGAGATTACATATATTATTATATTCAGTGAGATTACATATATTATTATATTCAGTGAGATTAAACATATTATTATATTCAGTGAGATTACATATATTATTATATTCAGTGAGATTACATATATTATTATATTCAGTTTATAAAATATGACAGAGAATTTGTGGAGGAGAGCTTTCTATCATCTTAAGAAAATATCAACAAGACATCAAATGGAGAGAGAAGAAGTAGCGGGTCTTAAATGAGACTCACGTTAAGTTTTAATTTTACTAAAAATAACTTTATCTTCATCAAATGTAATATATAAATATATATAATTAGATATCCTTTTTCTTTAATAAAACATAACCAACATAAATCTATTTCATTTTTCCTTATAAAATAAATATGTGTTATTAATATATGTTGTTATTATATATATATATATATATATATTATATATATATATATATATATATATATATTATTATTAAGTATATATTATTATATATATTATATATATATATATATAATATATATATATATATATATATATATATATATATATATATATATATATATATATATATATATATATATATATATATATATATTATATTATTATTTTTATATTTTATTATATTATTAGAATACAAAAATGTTCAGTTGTTGCTATTATTATTATTGTATTATATATATTATTATTATTGTTATTATTATTAAAGAAGAAGAAAATTACATATATATTATTATTATTATTATATATATATTGTTATTATTTATATATTGCTATTATTATTATTATTATATATATATATTACATATATATTATTATTATTATATATATATATATATATTATTATTATTATTGTTGTTGTTATATTACCATTATATAAACAATATTTTAACTGTTATATTATATATTACATACATATATTACAATCATATTAATACATATAAATTTGTTAGCATACAAATGATATTGTTGCTGTTAATACTAATATTATTACATACAGATATACATGTTGTTGAAGAGTTATGTTGGTTATTATATTATGCCATTATTTCCTATAGATATTATTAGTTATATATATTATTATTATATATATTATTATTATATTACTATTGGCTGTAAATTATACATATATGTATTATACATATACATATAATCATTATATACAACAGCAGGTTGTTGTTGGTTATATATTATATATATATATATATTATATAATATTATTATATTACATATTATTATTATTATTATTATTATATACATTATATTATTATTACATATATACATATACAAACATATTACATAATATTATATTATATTATTATATTATATTATATTACATATTATTATATTATATTAAGTTATTATATATATATATATTATATTACATATTATATTATTGGCTATATATATATGTTATTATTATTATAATCATACATATTATTATTATATACACGTGGCTACATATATATATATATATATATATATATATATATATATATATATATATATATATATATATATATATATATATATATATATATATTAATAATAAATTAATATTTTTACTTTTTAATTTTTAAATTGTTTATTAATATTTACATTTTTCAAGTCTTGAATATGCAACAGAATCTGGCATTACACACATTTTCCTTAATTACTCTAAGAAAAAAAAATCAAAGAATTTTATACCATTTTTATAACTAATGTTTATAGTTTTAATACAGTATTGACATGATTCAGAGTCGAATTATCCACAATTACCTAATAAAGTAATTACTTCTAACCGGAGCTAGACTATGGCATGTTTTCTCATATATGGTTAACTTCTTTGGCCTCTCCTCAAAGCTCTCACACTTGGAGCCACAACTACCTTATCCAGCGAAGCTGTCTCTTCTTAGATTAAAAATCAAATAATGGCCTAACA
>JABUQX010008741.1:90000-92500 GCA_015478945.1 Trachelipus rathkii
TCCCTTGCCGAAAGTTGCGTTTTGAAGTTTGGAGGAGTTCTGGAGAGAGTATCTTGAGTGAGATCTATTTCTTCTGACTCTTTTTATTGATGAATTTTTAATCTGACTGAAGAGTATCTCAACAGGACGGGTTTATATATTATTTCATTTCGACTTATGCTAAAATTTTGCTCGCGCAAATCTTAGCATAAGTACGAACATAAATTAAAATTTTTACAAAGTTATAATGGAGTGCTACATTACTTCCCGCGCTAAACACGGAGTGAGAAAGTATGTTATAATAATTATACATAATATAAAATTAACCTTTCTCAAATGTATACATATTTGGGGCATTTGACAATGCGCATAAACATATAAAACATTTCAATGAGGTAAAAATATTAACTAAAATACATAAAGTTAAAGTAATTTCAAGTGCAAGCATATTTAATTATGTCCGAAGACATTAGAAATACAAACATTTGAAGGAAAAAATAGTATACATGAAATGTAAAGAATATTCAAATACGAGCTTAACTGGTTACATCCGAAGATCTAAACATATATACAAATATCTGAATACATAAAAATACGATAATGTTATATATACAGAAAATGAAAGGTGCATTTAAACACAAGCATATTTGGTTATATATCCGTTAGATATAAGCAAACACAAACATTTAAATGGATACAAAAATGCAAAAATGTTTATAACGTACATTATTGATATAAAAACAATTATGTTATTCACAAGAGTTAAATAGGGGCCACATCGATTGAACAGTTGGAATCTGGGTTGAAAGGTCCAGTATATGTTTCTAATGTATACATGATTTGATCAATGCGCAGGAATATAGTTTTCAAAGCTGTAGTTACGAAAGAAACATTGCGTGACATATGTAGAGGCAAAGTCGCTTGAAATTTAGGTCCTCTATTTGAAAAATTTCTTCCTACATAAAAGTAGCCACCAACAGAACCATTTAGAATTCGAAAAGGAATCAAAGTTCTTAGTGGAATCCAAAAATGAATTTTTGCCCATAATCCAAACTTAAAATGATGAAAGAAATCCATACCGTAAAGGAAGTTACATATGTAGAGGCGAAGTTGCTTGAAATTTAGGTCCTTTATTAGAAAAATTTCTTCATACATAAAAGGGAGCGGTCACAGAACCATTTAGAATTCGAAAAGGAATCAGAGTTCGTAGTGGAATCCAAAAATGAGTTTCTGCCCATAATCCAAACTTGAATGATGAAAGAAATCCATACCGTAAAGGAAGCTTGCTATGTCTGACGATAAATCCTCGAACTGTGAGAGTTGTGAAAAGATGAAGACTATAATCCAAAATTAACTACAAATGAAAATTGAAGTCCGTATCGATAATGTTCGTTTGTTGAGTCAACTTCTTCTCGGAGTGTTCTGATTGAGAATTTTAGTAGTATTATTGTTGTTTTTCTTTTTCTTCATTTTGTGTTTTTCTCTTTGGTTTTCAGAAGGCGCTGATTGAAGTTATCGGTGTTCTTCTCCGGGTTCACCAATTATATAGGGTAGGACTTGCTAAGTTGGTGGCTACTTTTGTGAGCAAGCACCCTATATAAGATAATGGTAATGATTTAAAGATCCATTATTTGAATGAGGTATTTATTCAACATAAGTAGAGATTTTCAATGAAAGTAAAGAAGTAACTAAATTCCCTTCTGTTGAGATACTCTTCTTGTGGTGAATTACAGTAGTAGCCACAGACTCTTCCATACTCCTCCCTGCTGACTCTTCTTGGAAAGCTATGATTAGACTGAGTCGTGGCCTTTCCTAAAGTTGCGAAAGGTGTTTTTAGAAGTTTGGAGGAGTTCTGGAGAGAGTATCTTGAGAGATTTATTTCTTCTGATTCTTTATTGATGAATTTTTAATCTGACTGAAGAGTATCTCAACAGGACGGGCTTATATTATTATTTCATTTTCGACTCTATGTACCACAGCGCAAATCTTAGCCTGGCAATGAACATAACTGTACTTCACAAAGTTATAATGGAGCGTTATTATTATTAAGAAGAAGAGTTTAATATATATATTATTGTTATTATATATATTATTATTACATACATACATACATACAGATATATTATACATATTATTATTAGTTATTATTACATATACATACAATATTATTATTTACATATTATACATATATATACCGGTATATTATTATTATAAAGAGTAGTTAGATATATTATTAGCATATACATATTATATATATTATTATTATTATACATATTATTAATATAGTTATATATATATACATATATATATATTATAAGAAGAATGGATTTATATATATACATATTTATATTAATATTACATATATTATTATTATTACATATATATTACATGCTATTATTATGTATTATACATATTATTACACTGCCTCGGCTTATATAAACTATGCTTATTGCAAAATTTTATTATTTATATATTTAATATATATATATATATATTAAATATATATATATATATATATATA
>JABUQX010008742.1:22500-71419 GCA_015478945.1 Trachelipus rathkii
ATATATAATATAAATATAAATATATATATATAGATATTATAGATATATATATAGTATATATATATATATAATCTATTATAATATATATATATATAATATATATAATATATAATAAATAATATATATATATAATATATACTATATTATATATTTATAATAATATATATATATAATATATATTTATATAATAGAATATATTATATTATTATATAATATATTATAATATATATAGTATATATATATATATAATATAGATTATATAAGGGAGAGAGAGAGAGGAAGAGGAGAGAAAAGAGATAGAGAGAGGAGAGAGAGTAAGTAAAATATATGTATAAACAAACTAATAGAATGAAAAGGTACAGAAGATTATAAATTTAATATTGATAACATATTTACTGTAATAAAAGAGGCTAACAACAAAGATTAATAATTAATAATAATGTAATAATAAGTAATTAATAATAATAAAAATAATAATAATAATAATAATATTAATTTAATATAATAAGTAATAATAATAATAATAATAATAATAATTTAATAAATAAATCAATTATAAATATAACAACAACAACAAACAAACAACAAACATAAAACTATAACAAAAAATAATAATAACAACATTAATATAAATAATAAATATAATATTAATAATAACTAAAAACTAATATACAATAAATAACAAATCAAAACGTAAACAGAACCTAAACAACTCATATAATATCAGCTTGGCGTTCAAGTACAAATAGATCTTGTTTACTTGGACTAATTACATGTTTTGTTATGCGTCGTTAAGTGAAAGGAGAAAATATTACGTGTACTTGCAGTTTCTTAAACCAGTTTGTTTACTGTAACTGAGCCTTTTGAGTACTTTATCTTTGGTGCTCTGCACTGCCCAAGACCTTATTTGTCATTTGTTAACCTTGCCAAATCTTCTTTTATTTATTCATTTTTTCCTTACGTATTGATATATTATTTCTATAAGAATTTAAATAAAGTTCCCATTTAGGAAGTAGACAAATTAGTGAGGTAAACTCAAACAATCTAGTGATACAATTAACTACTGAAACTAACAACGTAGAATTAGGAAATAATATATAAATTGCCGCGAAATAGACGGTAACACGGACTTAAAAGAATAGAAAATAAAATAATATATAAGATACAGATTACTATTATATTAAATCGACCATATCTACTCAAAAACCCCGTTTTTCCCGCCCAAGGACTGGTAAGTGCCGTAATTTGCACCGCACAGACACAAAAAAAAAGCTCAGTAGGAAGTTATTATTGCTATGACATTATTACAGAAAAGAAGAAACACGCTCCCCAGTCATTAAACTTAACCTCCACACCGTTCTATACATATAGGTAGAAAGAAACTTCGCTAGCACCAAGTTACAAAAGATACACCCTAAGCGCTTCCACGGGACGCGCGACGACCCCACTATATGACGAATCTCGCAATGGGCTGTTACATTCCCTTGGGCACCGATGAAGGAGAGGCCAAAACGATGCAACCCCTCAGAAAACCCTGCCATATTTAGACATCCTTTATAGATCACATTCTATTTTTCTCGCCCGAGATGGGAGAGAGAGAGCGGCACAGAAACTCAGCATTTTCAGCGCACTTCTCCGAATGACTATTCTGAGAGATTGATGCCGAGAGCGACCGAATCGCCACTTTGTATTGCAGACCTAGCGAGAGAGACCAGTTGATTTCCCAACACCCTCGAAGCCAACAATTGCGTCAGTGAATATTAAAGTTTTAACCGTCTTTTAACCCAAAAAGTAATACAACCGACTATCATCACACATTTCCGATTTTACTAACATAGATATAAAAACCATCTAAAGTACTATCATTATAACCTTCTCTATTTATCCCTATTTTTTTATCCACACCTTATATTAACAAAACTACTGTATACGTTCATATCCTTACATTTCTTAAATCAATATCTTCTTCAACCACCTATAAATAGTACGACCGTCACTAAAAGATTGTATCCTATCAATTCTGAAATAATACATAATTATATGTAACTTAGATCTATACTCATATTATACCTAGAACCATATGAGTCTCATACTAACTTTAATATCATAAACCATATATATATTAAAACAACATTAATCATTCTACGCAAAATCTGCTTTAAACTTATAATATTTCACTTTCATTACTAACCTAAAATTATAGTAGCCTAACCAGCACCTTCCTGAGTAAAATCACATAACTATTTCAATATATACTAATCACTAATTCATCCGTTAACACCCTTTTATATCGTATCCAACTTAATTATCCGAAATATAACTCGTACATTCTCATCTTCATATCACACCATATCTAAGCGTATAACTCTTATATCACCGAGACTGTCCTTCTCACACAACCATAACACCTTACTTTATATCTTATCAGTTTATTAACTTGCAACCTTCCCCTATTAACACCCTCCGAAATTATCTCAAAACTATTACTATCATATATCACAAGCATCTAAAATAATACCATTATATATTAATAATTAATTAATTAATGATATAATATTAATATATATATAATATAATATATATTTATAATATAAATAAAATTAAATTAAATATATTATTATAATATATATATATATATATATATAATAATATATATATATATAGATATATATATATATATATATATATATATATATATATGTAATATATATATAATACTATATGTGTATAATAGTATATTATATATAATAATATAAATGTAGAGTTGTTGATGTGAGTTTTGCGGTAGTAATGTCTGGATTGTAGGTGTAGTGTAGGATGTATGGTGGATTTTATGGGGATTTGGAAGTTCGAATAACAAAAGCGTTTATGGAGTTATATCGAGTGTGAGTGGAGTGGAGTGAGGCTTTAAAGCTAAATTATGAATTTTAACCAACCTATGTATAGTTATAATTGAATAATGTAAAGAGAAAAAAGGGTGTCAGATATCCATCCTTTAATAATATATCTCTGTAAAACTAGTTTTTGCCCAATCAAATTAGTGATTGTATTTTGAATGTTTGTTGCTACTCTTGTGCGTAAAAATAACTCCTATTGTTCCGGATGAGATAGTCCTTTAATCAGTTATGGAAGCATATTAAAAACAATCATCACAAAGAAGTTTGTCGGTACGTGCAGATACTTGACTCATTCTAACTGAAAAGAATAAAAAAATAAATCGAAGAAAAAAACGGATATTTAATGTAGAGCAAATAGGAAAGAATAGTGACAAGGGTGATTGCTGGTAATAGACGACAGCGAGCTAGATAGTAGAGTAATGGAAGAAATAAATGTCTTTCAGACTTTACTGGGATAAGTATATGTATAGAGTAAATTTCAAAAGTTCGACAGCGCTTGAAAGTTCCTAAATATGGTGCAGAGAGTTGTTCATGAAACCAAGAAGAAGAGTTGGAGAATGTGAAGTAAAGACTGACTAATTCTTAATCCTTTGATTGTAAATAAGAGAGAAGAGGATTGAGATATCTAAATAAAAGTTTGTGATGAATCTTAAGTTTATTAGGGAATTTGCATGTGCTCTGCAATCAGCGCGTTTAGAGTGATTATAGAGACATAATTAGAGCGGAAGCTATAGAATAGCGTGAAATATATATTCAGTTGGTCTGAGCGAAAGAGAGATTTTGAATATGAACATTAGTGTGTGAGTATGTGAAAAACTATAAAAATTCCAAACTTTCAATGAGAGTTTAATAGGGAGTATCTACGGGTTACTAGGACTGTATGGCTAGAGCACACACTTATGAATCAAATAGAGTATGTATAGAGCTAAGTTACTCCTGCACTAACACGATTAAGTGTTGATACTTATTCAGGGAGACCACTTGTTAAAACATAAATTAGCGAATGATATGCCGCTATCTAAGTATATATCATACACATAAGCTGTAGTAAGAAGATCAACCCTACACCGGCCACTTCGCTATCTATTGAGCACCTTGGGAGATCCAAATCTGGAGGTATATTGAAGTTTGAAAAGATAGGATGATGAGGGTGACAAGAGGGGTGTCTCGATCGTTAAAATGCAAATTGGAGAAAATAGCACATGAGAACGTTGAAGCGGATTGCACGAATCTTAGCCTACAGCTTACTATATGTAGAATGATTGTCTTTTCCTGCTACAAGATCACCCGAACTCTGACAGAAGTAGAGGGAAGAGAACAGTCTTTATCTCTTGATTGAATGAGAACTCAGAGAATTTCTATGAGAAGAGATAAATTTGAAAGCAATGGGATTGGTATATCATGGTTGCTGTAAAAAAGAATAATTTGGTGGTATTATATATGCACATCGACAACGAGAACAAGTAGACCATTTCAAAATAAGAAGTAAGAGAGTGATTCATTGACGTGTGATGTGAAGGTAAATTCATCGGGTTAGATGTTAAGAATTATTATGATTCTCTTTCAGCGAAGAGAGGAACATCAAGCGAAAATCAAAGTGTGCTGAAATATAAAGAATATTTATTAATTATTATCGTAATATGGGTCGAAAAGAGAGTAAATAGATCTTGCAAGTATAACATGTGCACAAGCGCGAGTGTGGTTCTGTTTGATACATATTTTATATATGAAATTAGTTTATCAGATTCTCTCATCACTAAAGATGTGAGCCTACAAGTGAAAGCAGCTTAAAAAAATTAATGTTCGTCTTGAGGAAATGATATTAACCACTATTAACGCCTTCAATTAGTCCTAGGGTCTTACATTGAGGCATAGTTTACCATTTAATCTATAGTAGTATGGAGAAGCGCAATAAATAGTAAAGAAGTACTGAGTCTATGGAGAACTAAGCCCGGATATTATGATCTTTTTTTTAGACTAGGTCAGACAATATGAGTTACGACACGACATCATAAATACACTCCTATAGGTGTAGGGTTAGTAGGTTAGGTTAGGTTAGGTTAGGTTTAGGTTAGGTTAGTTTAGTTAGTTTAGGTTAGGGTTAGGTTTAAGTTTGCTTTAGTGTGTGTTCCCCAAGGGAATTCGTGAGGGAAACATGAATCTAATTCCAGTCAAGTCAGCCAGAGTTTGTGTTCGAGCTATCAGAATAATGTATATGTCCTATTGATCTTGTCGATCAATTTCCTTGTTCTACCATTTTGTTCTTGAAAAGAGATGAAGGTACTAGCATGCAATATAAAGGCATTAGATGAGTGTTATTACATATAAAACACGGTAACTCGAAAGGTTCGTGTTTGTAAGTCAGAATGCAGAATGACAGAATGACAGAATGACAGAATGAGAATTTATTTTACAAGTTTAAATCTTTTAATGAAATAAGCCATCTAAAGATTTGGATCAGTTCAAACCAAATTGCATAATTAACTGAATAGAAGAAAATATTGTTTGTGTAAAAGGACGCTTCGGATTATAGTCAGTATCATTTTACAGATTGGCAGCATTCTATTTTTATCGAGATATTGAAGAAAAATTTAGATTATTAAAATTAAAAATAAAAAAGAATTAAGGAGAATAATAATAGTAAAGTTATGATTTTAGTATGGATAGGCAATAAAATGACAAGATAGAATGACATTATTCAGGATAATCGGTTACAATTACGTGAAGAGGAAATGAGAATTATTATCACGAATCCCTTACGATCACGAAGAGATATGTATCAGTTGTGGTCCCGTGCGTGATAAAACAAACTTTTACATATAGACCGCCGAGCCGGAAAGTGAGTGAGGCAAGCGTAACATGTAGAAATAAAGTAGCACACAAGGTATACAGAAGAGAAAGAGAGAGAGAGGAGGAGAAGGGACGGGTAAGAGACGTAGAGAAGAGAGAGAGAAGAAGAATGAGTATGTATGGCGAGAGAGCAGATGGAAAGAAAGGTGCATGAGATTACACAGGAGAATTGGAGGAGACGGGAGAGAGAGAGAGAGAGAGAGGTTTTTATGAGGAGAGAAATAGTAATAGAGTTATAGTACGCAACATAGAGCCAATAAGGAGATATATGTAAGATACACCCACAGTATAGCAAGTATTAATTAGTTATTAGAGAGGATAGCACTCATCAGACACTAGATAATAGAGGAGATCCAGATGAGAGACGTAAAGATAAGTAAAGAGATTTTTGACTGATACTAGAGCACCGAACAGACTGTACTAATGAGAGTCGTTGAAAAGGGGAGATGATGAGACGTGAGGCGAAGAGAGAGATGTGACTGAGAGACTCTTGATCGAACGTATTACGAAGAGAGAATTCTCGTATGAGAGAAATTGATTTATTACTCCTGTGCGATGACTAAGCAACCCGAGAAGAGAGGAGAGAGAGACTAGAAACCTGTTCTACCCTCGATTTATGAAGGAAGTTTGAAAATCAAAGCCCGAGGAGAATGTGACAACTCATCCTCTTAATTAATTCGAAAACTCCAAATCTATAAGAGGCAGGTGTGTATAGAGCAATATGACGAGTGATATGAATTAATGATGTTATTGAGGATAATATGGACTCTGCATCTCTAGGAATAAGAGTAGGAAATGTAAATTTTATAAAATTGATATATATCAGAGACAGAGAGTATTACTCTATATATCAAATTGATCTTATATCATAGAATCAATCAGAAATCAATAATTCTCTATAGTATAATATGATATATAGATTATAATATTATTATATATGATGATATATATTTAATAATATATATATAATTAATTATATGAATAGATTAATTAAGTTAATAAGATTACTAATATATGATAGTAAGATTTTAATTTAATTTTATTTAAAATATAATATTATATATATAGAATATAAGAATTTATAGATAATATATTATATCGTGATAATATATTTATATGAAGATAAAATATATTACGCAAAGAAACATCCTTTAGTCTCAATCAGAGATTTATACATATTGAAAATAGGAAAGTCGTGACGTCACAATTTGTAAATACACCGTTTCTTATCGAAAAAGAAATTTTACAATCAAGATATTATGAAAATAGAGAATTGAACCATCTTGAACAATTACGGTAATTAATCATGAAAATTTTAGATCAAACCACTTGAACCAACATTCAATTCATTAATAGAATTACTTGAAAACGTATTCCTTTAGGGGTTGATAAACATTATTTATAATATTATATACTATTCTTATACTATTGGTTTTATTAGGATAAAAAAAATCTTATCATTATTAAGAGGATAATGGATAAAGTAAAATCAATATATTTTTAAATATAAAAAAAGAGTATAGAGAAACTTTTCTTTATATATTTTGATTATTTTAATTTAAATTTCCACACACACCCTATTAGCCTCATTGCCACTTTAACAAAATTCTAGTTATAACTAGGAGGAAGTGAAACTTTCTACTTACTGGTAACTAATCGCTATTATTAGAGTCCGACAAGGCATATAACCCGACCATGTTTCTTATAAACTCTGATTGCTCTGCAAAAATGTCTGTATATTACGATATAACAATATATTATACTTTAAAATACTCACCATCGAGAATACGTTATAATATTATATATGAAAATTAATATAAATAATATAAATATTAAAATTATAATATAAGATAATATATATATATATATTATGATAATCTATAATATAATATAGATATATATTATTATATAATAAGATATGTAAAATACTGCAATTAAAATCATCGCTATATTCAATTTTGTATAGAGATAAAATTACGACCGTTGGAAGATTTTCCCATCGTCTCTACCCCTGACTATATTAGAAATTCTTCTAAGTGTTGTAGTGTTTATCTCCTATACATAATCCCCTCATCAGTATTCGTTATCTAGTCTATATACTATCGTAATATCTATCTAACCTCCCTACTCCTAGTCTTTAGATCGTACTCTAATCTTAGATGCTTAGTCTATCTAATTATCTAGTCTTAGTACCAATATCTAGTCTAACTCTGTATATATAAATAATATAATAATGTTAATATATAATAATATATATAATATAAATTAAAATATAGAATATATATATATAATTAAATAATATTATAATAATAATTAATATATATATATATATAAAAGATATAATTAGATAATAATAATATAATATTATTAATATATATAATATAATATTAATATATAGTATATATATAATTAATATATAGATTAATATATATAGTATAATAATGAAAGTAATAGATTATATAATAAGATAGTATATATATATATAATATTACTATTATATATATCATATATTAGATCCAGCTATAGGAATCAAATTTTTATCATGAGTATATAATATATAAAATGTTTAGACAGAATTATTATTGAGATATACTATATTAATAATGAAAAAAAGTATATATATTGAATTAGGTATATATAGAGTCCACTAGTAGAAATAAAGTATATTATATATATATCGGTGTAAGCCCTCTGGGCACGCAAGATATGTCATAGTATAGTAATAGTTGCAAAAAATCTTTGGTGTGTCGCATTTTTCATATTAAATTATACATGAGGTACTAGTGAGAAAATTGCTTAGAAATAGTGTTATGATGCATTCAAGTATTTTATGTCCCTAGGATGTAATGTGGTAAAGGGTAAAAAGTGATCGAAAAAACTGGGGAGAACAATAAAGTAGTCAGTATATTAAGGTAAGAGGGAGGGTTCTTTAATGATTATTCCTCTTTTGTATGTTTGATATGGGTACCAACCTTTATTCATTAAGAAATGTTTTTTATTATTTTTTTTATTATTTTGAATTTTTTTTAATGTACTTCTAATTTGCCAACGTAGTGAATGCAATCTTGTTTCAAAGTGAAAAAATATGAGGGGCACCTTGAACAGATCTATTTTTCAACATTCAATAGAGGATCTTGCTGATACAGATTCGAATGATTCTATATTAAAATCAGTTACATGAATAATTCCCGGATTAAAAGTATATTAATGAAGTTTAATTATAGATACCTAATGGCAAAAAAGGAAGAAGTGAATAGAGTATCAAAACATACTTCCTTAAAATCATCTTAAAATGTGTCTTAAGAAATTTGTGTGTAGATCATTACTTTAAGCACGCTATGGAAGCGAAAGCAAATCTATAATTTTAGATGCACGAGTGGACGGGGAAATGGAAGAAATTTTTATGCATTTCTCGTTTAACGTATCATATTGTTTTATATCAGACCCTTACTCATATTTAGTTCGTGGTATTAACAGTTAATTTAAGTATTCTGAAGATGCATTAGCATGTTATGGTAAATACTTGTATGATTTATAAAACATCAGTAAAAAAATAGCAAATATCCTTAGCTTAACGTATAATTGCTTTGTTATATTTAAAAAAATGAAAAGGGAAAAGACGTTTTACAACAATAATGGGATGACGATGCTTGCGAATCACCATGTGATCGCGAGCAGCATCGTTACGGAGGATGAGTAGGTGCACATGACAATATGACTGTCATACAAAAAGTACCACGTTCGGATAGCGGTGCGCTTTAGAATATCTGAATGGTATTATAGGGTGAAGCTGGAATCGACAGCTGGGAGAGAAAGAAAAAAGATTGAATCAAAAGGAATCGTTAAGGAAAAAAGAGTTTTCAAGCAAGGAAGAAGTTCATATAGGATGGAAAGCCCATTTAAGGTAGTTGGCCCATATGGCCAAGGTATAACCTACATTACATGCATACGTGTCTCGCCCCAGCTCAATTAAATTCACTGCATTAGTTCTCACCAAAAGTTAAAGCGTAAGCTGATCTTTTGAAAAATACTTCACATTCTGTTTCCTGCATTGCTGACTCACTTACCCAATCTGGAAGAGAAGGGTGGATCTTTATATTATATAAATAATTATATATATATATATTATATATATATAATAAATATATATAGATAATATATATATATATAATAATATATATATATTATAATGCCCTCCATCATTTTCCTTTCCCTTCCATTATGCCATTCAATCCAATCTAAGAAAAGGTAATGTAACCAGGTGTAGACGTATGCATGTTAGCAATTGTTGGTGATATTCCATGTTACGTCGATATTTTGATTAAAAAACAAAATTTAAAATGCAAATGAACGCACACACACACACACCTCATCCAGATATATGAATGAAAGCCAAATTTAAAAAAATTGAAATTATTTCAAAAAATAATTTAGTAAATCAATAGAATCTGCAGCAACGTACCCAAAAATTCTACCATTAATCCATATTTGTCGATGAAGATCATTAGTAGCATACCCACATAGACTTTTCTTGAGTACCTTTAAAAGTACATATCGTCAAATCATTTTTATGTGTGCCCAAGGGGCGGGTAATCGGCCAATCATATTTTCAACGTAAATGAGAAGATCGCTTGAAATAAATAAGTCTCAGCATAACATTCATCAGCCATTTAATCTAACTGATTGTAACGATATGTGAAATTTTAAAAACAGACTCGGCCGATTACAGAAAAGTTATAACTATGATTACGAGGTCTGTGCCGGAAAAGTATCCACCTATTCTTCTTGCTTGAAGCAATTACTTGAGTTGGAAGCACTAGAAGTTGGGATAATATTGAATTTATGAACACTTTTTATAATTTATTAATATTCAATTATTAATTCATTTGATAAATTATTTAATTATTTTAAGCCAAATTTATATTTCCCTTATAAGTTGTCGTATAAATAATTCTTATATGAAGCAATTCTTTTCGCAGCCTGAAATATATATATTATAATATAGTTAATTAATATATATAAAACGGTATATATAATTTATATATATTATAATCTATATTATTACTTAAGCTGACGCGGTAATAGCGATACTAAACCAAACTTAATAGTGAGAAATGTAAGTATAGTGAAAGAGAACGTGCAATTATGTGTGTATATACTACATCCGAGATACAACTGTTATATGTAACTTCTAAAAGAAGTATATCACCATCTATCACCATACTACAAAAACTACTCTCCACATGGAAATTTAATAGAATAAAAGTAGTCTTAGTATATATATATATATATATATTATATAATAATAATATATATAAAATCTATCAAAAATCAATCAGATAATATTAGTAACTAATATATGGTACGTAAATAAAACAATTATTATAGTAAAGACTACCTTACTAATATATTATATATATAAGTAGGAAATAGTATATATTATTATGTATACGATATTTATTCCAATAGTATGATTACATTATTACCTAATGAAATAAATATAAAATATAAAAAAATAAAAATATAAAATAATATTAAATAAAATAATAAATAATACTATATATATATATAATAATATAAATATATAATAAATATAAAAAAAAAAAGTATAATATATATATATATATATATTATATATTATATATATATAATATATATAATAGTCTATTAAATATATAGTAATACGGTATATATGCACTATGTACATTTACACATTTTTTTCTTTAAAAATATATATATATATTTTGCAGGTGAAGCTTTATTAAGTATTAATTGTTATTTGTATAGTCTATTGAAGAAAAAATTATATAGATATCGTTAATACTATTATATGAATATATAACTACTTATAAATATATATAAATAATTACTATGACTAAGATTATTCTAGCTACCCTACGTATAATATATAAATAACATATAATACTACAATCTCACCCTCAAAAAGTTATAATATATATATATAATATATAATATATATAATTATAAATTATATATATAATTTAATTGTATCAAATGTTTAAAGCAAAAAAAATAATCCTATACACTGAATGTTTTTATTATAATAACACATGTGTTAATATTACGATAAATTACTATATCATATATATTTATTATAATAATTTAAGGGTGTTACTATTGCGAATTATTCTTGTATCTATTTGTACTTATACAGTTATGAACGGAATATCAAACCAAGGTAAAAATATATATTTAGAATAATAAAGCATTAATAAACTTTTTATTAATACAAATTGTGTGCATTTACTTGTACAATCTAATTTATAACCACAATTATATAGATTTAGGACTAATATAATTACTAGTGTAACATATATAGTGATTATTATAAAAAATATACAGGTATAATATATATTATATAAGTCCTATATATTTATTAAATAATCATTGAAAAAGCCATGTGTCAGAATCTAATATGTGTACTCTATTATTTATTTTAATATGATACTGCATTTATTTAAGCTCTTTTTTTAACTATTATAAATTAATTACCATATTTATATAACATGTATTTATGTACGTATATGTATATATATAATTATAATTCTTACTTACTATTAACACTAATATAAATATTATATTAGTGAGATATCCACTTTAATATTGAACGCGTAATTCACTATCAATATTAATAATAAAATTTATTATACGACGATATTACCTTACGTAATATTAGGTCTGGGTTTTAAATAAAATTCTTATCGCATGGACTATTACTCACAGTCATACTATTAGAGTATAAATTAATATCACTTTATATATTTTAATTAATAGGGTCTAATTGATCATATCTATTATTATATTTAGTATATATAAATTCAATTGTAACCTCTGATTTTACTAATCGGGCTAATTTCCATCACGTAATGGTGATATCCCGATCTATACTTATATGCTAGAAATTTGTTATTTCATATTAAATATTACAGTATTAAGATGATGAAGTGTGAGTTAGGAAATTACTATTATAGGATAGCAAAGCACATAAATAATAATAATAAACTTTATTTAATAAATTTATTTTTTATATTAAGGATAATAGTTCGTATATATATATATATTAAGTATATATAATTATACTTTATTGTAAAATAGAGAATTTATACTACCTTAGTAAAATATAACATAGTGAAATCCAGTGTAACCTATTTATCTTATCTTTCTTTTTAGCTGAAGAAAATGCGCCAGAACGTATATTAGTATGATATGGTCAGTATTTCTATAGTTACGATTCACGTCACTATAATCATTTTTAACTTGTCCATTACTTTCTGGCTTTGGGGTTTATCTTTTATCATCCTTTATTTATTGATTAATTATATAATTTCAGATAGTATATTGCCACCCCTTCGCCTAGTATATACATATAATAAAAAGCACTATCAATACGTAATACTCTGTTACTAATTTAGGTACTCATTATTAATAGGTTAATACTAATCCAGCTAAATATATATTTCAGATGTCTTAGTATAACCAAGTAAATAGGTATAGTGGAGGGGGTGATTAATATATAGTATTGTATAGTATTTTACTATATATATATATTATGTATATATATGCATATTTTAACCAACTATATATATATTCCTAAATTAACATTCTGTATAGGGGTAATATGATAACGGATATATATATATATATATGTAGATACAGTAGAAATATAGAATCCATATAGTATTAAGGGAAAGAATCTGTTTTGGGAATTATAGATACAGTAATTTGACGTGCGCTCTTATATATTAAAGTAAATAACATATGTAGTTAATTTACACATGCACAAGGTTATTAGTAGTGTAATATATTATAAATAATGATGAAAGAAATCTAGAACGCAACCCATACCACGGTATATCTATATTTAAGGACGTTTTTTCACGATTATTCCCGTTTGAGCTAGAAACATTTAAATATACTACTAAGCTTAATCACAGGAAGTTATAACACTAGCCACCGGAGGTGCGGAGGTAGCTTGGGAAAGATTAACCATTTGTCATACTAGAGTGGGCTTTGCACATCGTATAAATTGATGATGTATTAATTACTGCCTAACGTATAGTAAACTAATACAATGCTTCATAACCATAAAGCGCACCCGGTAAACTATCAACTTGTGAACTATCTATATTCAATAACTTATACTTATGCTACTAAATTTCACACTAGTTCCATAATTAGATTTTGGTAGTTTACCATCATAGATATGGTAGGCACCGTGAGACCGGACCCTTTGGTAAGCTACTTGCAGTATATCTCAATTATCAGATGTAAATTACTAAGTTCAGTTACTTCTGCTGACGCTAAGCCTGCAGTACTCGGGCGTTTCGTATACCGATCACAGGACGGCAGTGTCACACACCACCACACGATATAAGCGGGGACAAATTTTGCGAGAATATTATCTTGAGTTTTATGCATACGTTTTATGACACAGACTTAATTAAATTTTCTGAGTATTATTTCAAAGCAACTTTTATCTATTATAATTAATTCACGTATAACCCTGGAGCCATAACAGTCTTAAATTTATGCTAGATGTAAATTTATGGTTAGAGAAAGGCGCAACTGAGGCGGATTTCATACTGATTTGGTGACCGGCGATTTAACTAAGCGATTGGCTCATTCTTGCTGATATAATGAGTGCTTTAACAATCAATGTTGGAAGCTAGTGATATCTGTTACCGTAGAAAGTAAGTATGACAGAGCAAAGTTATAGACCACTACAAGCAGTTGTGGAGTGAATACTCTAAAGAATGCAACGTAATAGTAACCATAGGTCTTAGAGACAGAAAAAAGATTAGGTATGTATGCTGGCCTGTCTCTAACGTTGATCTAAAACACTTCTGTCATACAGAGCGCTGCCTATGATAGTACCTACCTTATGTGTATATAGAGAACATCAGAAATCGCAATATGAATACTAACGAGAAAAACTTTATCGACTGGCTGACTCGCCTATCTAGAGTATTATTTACATTCGAGTGCGCACGCGTATATAGCTGAGCACGAAATATAACGATTATAATAGAATTACTATTATTATAGTGAAATCAGCCGAATCATATAATTAGCCTACACTATAATCTGTTGCCACTAAAAAACAAAAATTAAATGAACTTAAAATAGACAGCTAATCATTTTATATACAGAAATAGACATATTATCTACAATATGAGAAGTGCAATAATTACAAAATGAAGAACAGTCGAAGTGAACTAATAAAACAAAGAATAGAACAATAAGATATATAAGTTATGAGTTTTAATAACTGAAATAATGTATTCAACTATCACATTATCTACTAAATGTCACACCACTCTAAAATAATATAAAATAAATAATACTAATAATTGTAAAACAATAATAATATAATAATAACATAATAATAGTGGAAAAGAAAAAATTAAGATAAAGATAAAGATTAAATAATAACAATAAGAAAAATAACAAACAACACAAAGTCAGAAATAAGACTAAGTCAAATCAAATATAATGAGAATAATATAATTAAAATTTCCAAAAGAACTGAAGATTATTAGAGAGTAAAAATAAAAATTCATATATATATATGGAATAATAAAATAATAATAAAAGTTAAATATAAAAAACCAGAGTGAAATATAATAATTAATAAATAATTAGTTACTCCATCAAATTTAATGTCTTATTGATGTGAATTAGCATTCTAATCCTAATTGTCTAGCAAATTAAATATCTATTATCAGTTATAAATTCAATCTATGCACTCATTTACTCATGTGCAAGATATATATCATAATTCAGTTATTATTATATTAGTCAGAAAAAAGAGGATGATAAAAAGCAAGTTTATTCCTTCTATCATATAAAATAAAATGTTTTTTTCTTGTATTCTGAATATACGATTGTATTTTATTTATTAACTTTCATATGATTTAAGTGATTGATAATGTTTGGTTTGAGCATGAAGAAAGGAAAAATATTTATCAATCCCCTATTTCACGATCTGTATATACACCTATATTTTGATAACCTATATATATTTTACTTGGATACTCCACTATTTAGTTTAAATACTATTATCAAAGACTAGAAATTATTGATCTGCTAATATCTTCAGCTTAACCTTTATTCAGCCTATTCCCCCAAAGAAATAATTCACTAGTGATTAGTCTAATCCATATTCTTAATAATGCAAAACACTGTTATTATTTGACAACACTTGTTAGCTACAGAAAAGCGATACTAGATACAAGATGCGAGTTGTCAGTGCTTGTGCTCCTAATAAACTCACAACACGCAACCACCTCTATCACTTAAATCTGACATCAGTAGCTTACAGGCAAATAATAAAAGTAAATTATCATACTGATATATCTGATGAGAAGAAACAAAGAACCCTAATCTAATTACATGGAGATTAAATAGTCACATTTCTAAGTAATAGTAATAGCACAACTCTTCATAGTACTATATAAGTGGCTACATAATTATGATATGTGGAAATTAGAGTAATGGACGAATAATATCCTTATACATGTATCACACATAATAGGTAGTGTCGACATATCAACCTAATACATAAATTCATTCACGAATATTTATGAATAAATAAAATGCGATTTAATCCCAAATAAATATTTTAGAGCTATATCAATATTATATCAATATTATATATAAAAAAAACAATACAATATATATATTAATTGTAATCGAATTACTGAATATCACAGTAAGGTTACCAAAAAAATAATAATGGATCTAAGACATTTAGAGTCAATATTCAATAATGAGATTCCGATTAACATTGAATAGACTACCATGTTTGAACAGAATATACTATTAATAGTATAATACCATATATTCGGAAATAGATACATAATGAATGAGATGAAATATATACTAATAGTTATGAGTGAGATTACCATAGAATATATATGATTAGACGAAGCCAAATAATAATATCTCTCACTACATAATAATAATTAATATGATCGATAAAAAAATATAACACAAATAATATATATACGATAATAATTAATATGTAATATTAAATATTAAATAATAATATATAGATCAACTAAATGAATCTCTATAATTAAATAATTAGATAGAAATAAAATATAGATATGATTATATACTATAATTGATTTGTGAATATAATAATATAATAAGTAAAAAATGTATGTATGTGTATGTAAACTATCACAAAGAACTTAAACAAAACAATATAATAAAAATAATACATAGAGTATATATAATAAAAGTAACTTGGACATCATAACATAAGTATACTAAGATAAACATCATATTATTGAGGGGCAGATGAGATAATAATAATAATAATAATAATAATAATCATAATAAAATAATAATAATAATAAAGATAAATAATAATTTAATAATTTCAGATATAATGATACATTATATACTCGCACATCTAAATCGCGAACATATAAGACTAGATTTAATCTCGACTACTCACATCATAGTATCTCTCGCACCTGTCTCTTAAGACCTGTAATAAGCTTATTATATTATTATATTATTATTATTTTTCGGAAGATCGTAAGCTGAAGCCAACGTTTTCAAAGTTTTTAACTTAGAACTTTTTCGTATTGCATTTTCCTTTTGAAATAAATTGATTTAGTTTTGAAGTTTGATAAGTCTTATTTATCATCTTATTTATCGAAAAAGAAATAGTTTAGCTTTTTTGTTATAACTTCAATGCATTGCATATATTTATGAAATATAAATAGCATTCAAGTAAGAATAGATTTACAATAATCAAGTTGTTTATAGGAAAGAACCTGAATTTGAAACTCTAATAGATATCCGATATCGACGTATGAAGATTGCTATTATTTATGATTTATCTGTAAGATTTTCTTAATAAATAAATTTATTTCTAGTTTGGTTAAAAATACTTGATGGTTTTCATCCCTTATATATTTTTTGTCTTTTATTAATTTAAATTCAAAAGTTTTTAAAATTAGTCCTGATTTGATAATATTCAAAAATACACTGCTTTAATATCGTTTCATTTCCTAAACGTTTTTTTTAAATCAGATTTTTTTAAATTTTAAATTTGATTGAGCATATATGTACCTTTGTACCGTCGTAAGTGGATATTATTTTAGAGTTTAATGATAATTGAAACTTTAATGGCTTCTAAATGTTAGAAGCTGTCATTGCCAGATTTGAGGTGAGCTTCAAAGAGGATATATTTGCGTTGAATCTTCCTCAAAAAGTCAAGTTCAAAAGCGGGAATGGTTAATACTAAAAAATATATATATATATATTTTTTTTTATTTTCGAAAAAAAAAAAATAATGGACTATTGAGAAAAGAAAGGAAACTATTCTGATTTGGAACGGGTTTTGCCTGGGCAAAGCGATATCGATATTTTACGATATCGATATTTTACCGATTAATTAAAAACGTTTGTCGGTATATCATAGTTTCATCATTCAATATTTAGTGTCTTTGCTGCACAACAAGGAGTGGGTTACTCACTTTTCTATCTCTTATACTTTCCACGTAAAGAAGCCGAAAAGTGTAAATCTTGTTATTTTTACCCATGGGCATAAAAAAATTGTCACTTTAAATAACTTTTAGTTTAGTAACTTTAGTTACAGCAAAATAATCTACAAAGCACCACTTTCAAGGTTATGCTATTATATTTTCTCTATTCCTTATAGTTCTTATTGCATACCGAATTAAGTGAAGTTAAATGAAAATTTAAATTTTTTAACCATAGATTTTAAAGCATATTTGAATTAAAATTTATGGTAAAAGTTTAGTTCTTTTTTTAAATGAAAGATAAAAGTATGAAGGATTTACATTATATATATATATATTGCTACTTATAGCTATATTATATATATATATTATTTTTTTTTAAAAAAATAAATACATATAAGTAAATATATATATATATATATATATATATATAGTATATATATATAATATATATAATGTATATATATATATATATGATATTATTATATATTATATATATATAGTATATATATAGGCTAATACTATATATATATAGTATATATTATAAGTATATATATATATATATAGTATATATTATATTATATCTGAGTATATTATATACGTATATCTCTTATATATATATAAATATACGGTTTTTAGTAGTAAAGTAGTGTCGTAGTATATAGTATATAAGTATAGTATATATATATATATATATTTATATATATATAATATATAATATATATTATATATATATATATAGGTCCTATTCTGTTTTAGCGACCTCCGTCAGTTTTAATTTTTTTTTTATTTTTTTTTAATATATTGGCAGTATGTCCAAACAATGAATTTTCAGTGCTAAACGGACATGATTCAAAAGTTCGAAGTATTTTTAAATAATTTTTAAAAAATCAACATTTTTGTTAAATATTTTTTTAAAAATGAAATATCTCGAAAGGTACGGACACTTACAGAAAAACAATTACATATTTTGAATCAGCGTATAAAATTTTAATCAAGATGTAAAAAAAAAAAAAAAAAAAAAAAAAAAAAAAAAAAAATTTCTTAAATGAATTAACTTTTCAAAAAGTACGACACTTACAGAAAACCAATTCCATATTTGAAATCAGCGTATAAGGCTTATTATAAAATGTAAAAAAAAAAAAAAATTAAAAAAAAAACGGCCAAAAAAAAAAAAAAAAAAAAAAAAAATTAGGGGGCTCGAGCCGACGAGGGGGACAGAAGGGGGACGTTTTCCATACCCCGTAGGGGAGGGCGGAGGAACCCCCACGACACCCAAATCCAAAGAGCGGGGGTTCGGAGACCCTCCCGAGGGGGGGAAATAGTCCTACCCTGTAAGTTCCCCCGGAAGGCGAGAGACCCCGACTCCTGCATCTTTGCCGGTTTACCCTTTGGGTATTCCTTTAGTAAAAAAAAAAAAACAAAAAAATTAAAACTGACGGAGTCGTAAAACGAAAAAGGTCCTATATATTTTTGAATCAATGTCGTTACCACTGAAATTGATTGTTAGGATTCTATACTAGAAATATATTAAAGAAAAAATAAAAAAAAATTCAAAACTGACGGAAGTGTAAACAGATAAGGTCTATATATATATATATATATATATAATATATATTATATATATATATATATATATATATATAATATATATTATATATATATATATATATATATATAGATATAAAGAGTATATATATATATATATATATATATCCACAATGCTTAGCAAATGTTTCTTTAGCCGGGTATTTTTAACCCAGCAGCACCTGTTGGTTTAAAAAAAAAACTGGTCGCAACCCGTTCCAGTTTTATAATCGATCGAAGAGAATCCTGATTTGGATAGTCTTATGTTAGAAGTGTGACTGGATGAGGTCCAATCCTTAATATTGCAAATATAAAAAACTGGATAATGCAATTGAAGAAATAATGTTGGAATCTGAAATTTTTAAAAACGATGAAACTTCCCTTTTTAATGAAGTAAAGTATAAAGAAGCCTGGTTACCATGTAAACGGTAATTCAAATTTGTGGCAACCTTACAACTGTCAGTTTCGAAATCTTCGGCTGGAAGTAGAGGTTCAGGCGATAGTGATAAGGAACGTAGTAATGCCATACACCATATGTTATGATCATCTGATAAAAAGATAAACACAAGAGAGTAGGATAGGAACCACTTGCGCTACGAACTCTGTCCAAAAAGTCCTCGGACACCCCCATTAGGGAGTGTTAGAGACATCGTATCCCCCTCAAATTTTGTATACCTCCTTCTTATGAGGTAACCTCGTCGTAGACGCACCGCACAGCACCGCACCACACCTAGCAACGGTTGGAGTTTACAAAATGGTATCTCCCTCAAACTTCACCCCCCCATCTGGGGTGACAGAACCTCGTCGCAGACGTGGTTACGTGGCCGTGCACCCCACGGAGGGGGGTGCTGGCCCCTCCATGTAGGAAATGCCCGTAGAAGGACGATACTTGGTATACATCCTTCTTATAAGGTAACCTCATCACATATGGTTACGTGGCCGTACACCCAACGGGGGGGTGCTGGCCCCTACAAATAGGAAATGACCGTAGAACGATAAAACTTGGGATACACCCTTCTTATAAGGTATCCTCAGTACAGCCGAAGTTACGTGGCAGTGCATCCCCCAGAGAGGGGTACTGGCACCTAAAAATAGGAAATGATCGTAGAACGATGAAACTTGGTATACACCCTTCTTATAATGCATCCTCGATACAAAAGAGGTAAAGTGACAATACGTCCATATGGTGCTTGGGGCTGAGCCCCAAAACCTTGCAAATGATCGTAGAAGAATGAAATTTGGTGTGCACCCGTCTTATAACGTATCGTCACTACATCCTTTGGGTCATGGGGTTGTGCCCCAATACCTTGGAAATTGACGTAGAAGGATGAAATTTCGCATACACCCTTCTTATAAGGTAACCTCAACGCAGTCGAGATTACGTGTCGCTACGCTCATATGTAGGGGCTGAGCCCCAAAACAATGAAAATTGACATAGAAGGATGAAATTTGGAGAGTGCACGGAAGAGGAAGGATAAATAGGACTGGAGGAAGAGCACGGTTGTACATTGCAAAGATAATCCGTTTTCTAATGGTTGAAGACAGCCATTTCTATTTTCAAAATCTCGTTTTCTTTTTATAAACGTCAACTAAAATATATTGTTTGCCATTTTATTTTATGTTTCATTTTACATTTATTCTTTGTGTTTAATTTTTTTTTTCAATTTAAACTTTTTAATTTATATTCAAATTTTTATTATATTTTATTTATTTTTTAATTTATTTTTGTTTTATTTGCTTAAAACATTTTATTTTTACTAAAAATTTTATTCTTTTTATGTTTATAACGTAAAAAATTTGCGTTTTTACACATCCTAAAGCAGTAAATCAAACCACCTACCCTCCCCACCCCACCCATGATCTATTGATCTATTGATCTATTGATTTATTGATCTATTGATTCAAGTCATATTTTGTATAACATAACACAAAAACTTTTATTTATTTTTTTAAACTTTGGATATCAAAAAAAATCTCATTTTACTTAAGAGGATCTGGTCTTAATAAATTAGGAAAAAATTGTTTATTGGTTTAAAAATATATTTTTAACTAAAATTTTTATTCTTTTTATAACTTAAAAAAATTGCGTTTTTACACCATCTAAAGCAGTAAATCAGTAAATCAAGCCACCTCCCCTCTCCCTCCTCCCACCTTCCCATGATCTATTGATCTATTGATCTATTGTTTCAAGTCACATTTCGAGTATCATTTTGGTATAAATATAACTAATAAATATATATATATCTTTATAGCACTGATCAACGAATATATGCTAACTGCTAACAAAGCTTTTCACATTACAAAGCTAACATAGCATAACCTGAAGCAAGAATATAATAATAATGTACAACGACAACCTAACATACCTTACGCACGAATAAACAGGCTAACTTAACAAAGTTCCATACTTAACTACAGTAAAGCGACTAACATAGCATACAAAACGTAACCTATTCTCATTGTTTCAAGCATATCTCTAACAAACCAATGTTAATTTTACAATAACATGGTAATATTTAACAAAAATTTATCATAAACTTGTCTAATTATCATACTGACCAAGGAATATATGCTAACGTAACAAAGTTTTAACATTGACATAGTAATATTTAAAAAAAAATTATCATAACCTTACCTAACTATTATGTCCCCAACGAATAATTTGCAAACATAACAAAAATTTTTTATTCCGAACATTGACTAAAAATAAGTTCTTGTGATAAATATATAGTAAAGTGTAGACTAGTTTATCTGACCCTAAAGCAGTAATTCTGTAAATCAATCCACCCACCCCACCACCCCTCCCACCCATCTACTGATCTATTGATCTATTGATTCAAGTCATATTTCCAGTATCATTTTGGATAAACAATAACATAAAATTGAGAGTTCTATCAGGGACCTATTTTATACATTGTGAAAATGTGCAATTGTTTGCTAACTCTAAAGCAGTAAATCAGTAAATCAAACCACCCACCCCACAACTTCTCCCACCTCTCCCACCCATCTATGATTAATTAATCTATTGATTTATTGATTCAAGTCATATTTGTTGGGTGTTTAGGCTATAATATCTCATAAAATATTATAAGTCTTTGAATAAATATCATAATAAAATGTAAATGTTCATACCTTACGCACGAATAAACTGCTAACATTAACAAAGTTTCATACTTAACAACAATAAAGTAACTAACATAGTATACTAAAAGTAACCTATTCACACTTTTTCTCAAACATATCTCTAACATATCAATGTTAAATTTACATTAACATTGTAATATATATCAAAAATTTATCATAACCATACCTAATTATCATACTGACCAACGAATATATGCCAACGTAACAAAGTTTTCACATCAATAAAGCTTACATTGCATAACTTGAACTAAGAAAATAATAAACATCGACCAACATAATATACCCTACGCACAAATAAACTGCTAACATTAACAAAGTTCCATACTTAACAACAGTAAAGCAACTAACATTGCATACAAAACCTATCCCATTCACACTTTTTCAAGCATATCTCTAACATATTAATGTTAATTTTACATTAACATAGTAACATTTAACAAAAATTTATCATAACCTAACCAAATTATCATACTGACCAACGAATATATGCTAACATAACAAAGTTTTCACATCAATAAGTTGACATATCATAACCTAAAAAAAGAATATAATGTACAACGACAAACATAACATAACTTACCCACGAATAAACTGTTAACATTAACAATGAACGCTGATTAATATCGGTAAAGTAACTAACATTACCTACAAAACGTAACCTATTCGCACGTTTTCAATCATATCTCTTACATATCAATGTTAATTTCACAATAACATATTAATATTTAACAAAAATGTATCATAACCTTACCTAACTATCGTACTCCCCAACGAATAAATGCTAACATAACAAAGTTTTCACATCAATAAAGCTAACATGTCATAACCTGAATTAAGAATATAATCGCTCAAAACACAAATCTACGCATACCTTGACGTAAGAATACATATGCTAATTAACAATGCACACTGATTAATAGCGGTAGAGTAACTAACATTACCTTCAACGTAACCTATTCACACTTTTTTTCAAGCATGTCTCTAACATGTCAATGGTAATTTGACATTAACATAGTAATATTTAACCAAAGAATTTATAGCATAACCTGTTGACCTTAACTTATTCACACTGCCCAACGAATAATTGCAAACAACAAAGTTTTCTCCTCATTAAAGCTAAACTATGAGCATAACATACTTAACACACACCGCCTACGAATAAACTGATATCATTAACAAAGTTAACAGTTGAACCAGTAAAGCTAACATAGCATAACCTAAACTAAGAACATATGTAAAACACAAACCTAACATGAATCCTTAAGGTAAGTGAAATAATCTGTTAACATTAACAAAGCCCCTTACTTATCAAAGGTAAAGTAGCTAACATTGCACACAAAACTCAATCTAATCCCACTTTCCAACCTAACAATGCTAATTTTACATTTGCGTAGTAATATTTAACAAAACTTAACAAAAATGTATCATAACCTAACCTAACTATCGCCCAAACAAACTAATAAATGCTAACTTGAACTAAGAACATAACATACCTAACATACCTAACTTACGAATAAACTGCTTTCATTAACAAAGTTCTTTGCTTATCAACGGTAAAGTAACTAACATTAATCATGAAAGGTAAGCTAACCCCCACTTTTCAATCATATCTATGACATATCAATGTTAATTTAATATTAACATATTAATATTTTTCATATCATAACATAACTAACATACTGAACTACGAATAAATGCTAACATAAAAAAGTTTTAACATCAGTAAAGCTAACATAATATCACCTAAACTAAGAATATAATATAAAACAACAGACCTAACATACCTTACTTACGAATAAGCTGTCAATATTAAAAAAGTACACTGATTAATATCGGTAAAGTAACAACCAATGCATTACAAAACGTAACCTACTCACCTACTTTTCTATCATATCAATGCTAATTTAGCATTAACATAGTAGAAATTAACAAAAATTTATCATATCATAACCTAACTAACATACTGAACTAAGAATAAATGATAACACAGAAAAGTTTTTATTATCTCAGAGAAAGGTACAACACATACATGTTTAGACAAAAGCTAACAGTAATGCTAACCTGTTTGCATTTATATTTTCATGTTTAGGTCTTACGAGCAATTCGTTTTATGTCTGTATTTGTATTTCGTATTTCATTAGGGTTAGTAGATACCGGTCGAGATGTTGTCCAAACTCCTTCCCCGTTTCGAAACATTATGCAATATCTTCTATTCGTGTTTGCCTCATGGTTAATATAACAAACTTATTAAAAACATTTTGGGTTTTACTAAAGCCTTTATTCTTTTTATGTTTATAACATTAGCATAGTAATATTTAACAAGGCCTGACAAAAATTTATCATAAAATAACCTATCGATCATACAGATCAACGAATAAATGCTAACATAATATTACCTGAACTAAAACCATATAGTATCATAACATACCTGACAAATCTTATGCGTGAATAAACTACCGACGTTAACAAAGTATAACAATCTCAAGCTTTACTATACATAACCGAGCAAAATATTATTTTAAGTTCCCATTTGGGGTGTCACCCCCAAAGTTGGTGTAAGTGGACATTGAGGCCTTGACCCGAAGGATTGAGACCTTGCCCGCTTACACCCCCTTCGGTGGTGATACCCCAAATGATTACTTAAAATAATATTTTGCTCGGTTATGTATAGTAAAGCTTGAGATTTGATTGATTTACTGATTTACTGCTTTAGGATCAGTAAACTATTACACTTTACTATGATATTTTATTCAAAGAACTTATTTTTATGTTATGTTTGGATAAAACTTTGTTATGTTTTCAATTATTCGTTGGGGATTATGATAGTTAGATAAGGTTATGGTAAATTTTTGTTAAATATTACTATGTTAATGTAAAAAACTTTGTTACGTTAGCATATATTCTTGGTCAGTTGATAATTAAAACAGTTTATGTATAATTTTGTTAATATTATCATGTTTAATGTAAAAAATTAATATTTCATTCTAGAGATATGCTTGAAAAAGAATGCGAATATGTTACGTTTTGTATGCTATGTTAGTCGCTTTACTGTTGTTAAGTATGAAACTTTGTTAATGTTAGCTGTTTATTCGTGCGTAAGGTATGTTAGGTTTGTTGCTTGTACATTAATATTCTTAGTTCAGCGTTATGCTTGATTAGCCTTTGTTAATGTGAAAACTTTAGTTACGTTAGCATATATATATTCGTTGATCAGTGTATAAAGAACTTATTTTTATATTATGTTTATCAAAATGATACTCGAAATTTGACTTGAAACAATAGATCATGGGAAGGTGGGAGAAGGGGGGGAGGAGGGGGAAGGGGAGGGGTGGGTGGTTTGATTTACTGGTTTACTGATTTACTGCTTTAGATGGTGTAAAAACACAAATTTTTAGTTATAAATATAAGAAGAATAAAAATTTTAGTAAAAAAAATATATTTTTAAACAAATAAAATAAAAATAAATAAAAGTTTTTGTGTTATGTTATACAAAATATGACTTGGATCAATAGATCAATAGATCAATAGATCAATAGATCAATAGATCATGGGTGGGGTGGGGTGGGGTAGTGAGGGTGGGGTGGGAGGGTATGGTGGGAAGCGTGGGATGGTTAGTTTGATTTACTGATTTACTGCTTTAGGGTGTGTTAAAATGCAAATATTTTACGTTATAAACATAAAAAGAATAAAATTTTTAGTAAAAACAAAATGTTTTAGGCAAATAAAACAAAAATAAATTAAAAATAAATAGAAAAAATAATAAAAATTTCAAAATAAATTAAAAAGTTTAAATTGAATAAAAAATTAAACACAAAGAATAAATGTAAAATGAAACTTATAAAGTAAAATATCTAACAACATATTTTAGTTGACGTTTATAAAAAGAAAACGAGACTTTGAAAATAGAAATGGTTGTCTTCAATCTTTAGGAAACGGATTATCTTTGTAAGATACAACCGTGCTCTTCCTCCAGTCCTATTTATCCTTCCTCTTCTGTGCGCTCTCCAAATTTCATCCTTCTATGTCAATTTTCATTGTTTTGGGGCTCAGCCCCTACACCATATGAGCGTAGCGACACGTAACCTCGACTGCGTTGAGGTTACCTTATAAGAAGGGTGTATGCAAAATTTCATCCTTTTACGTCAATTCCCAGGGTATTGGGGCACAGCCCCATGACCCAATGGCGTAGCAACATGTTACCTCTCCTGTATCGAGTATACATTATAAGAAGGGTGTATAACAAATTTCATCCTTTTACGATCATTTGCAAGGTTTTGGGGCTCAGCCCCAACACCATATGGGCGTAGTGTCACTTTACCTCTTCTTTACCAAGGATTCATTATAAGAAGGGTGTATACCAAGTTTCATCGTTCTACAGTCATTTCCTATTTGGAAGGCCCAGTACCCCTCCTCTGGAGGATGCACTGCCACGTAACCTCGGGTGTACTGAAGATACCTTATAAGAAGGGTGTTTACCAAGTTTCATCATTCTACCTTCAAAATATCATTATATATATAATATATATATATATATAATGAGGGCATGATAATTAGGTCGGTGACGTTGGTCTGATTTGGATATATATATATGACTATAATATATATTACTATATATATATATAGTATAGTTTATATACTATATTATTATATAAACACACAATTATTCTTGTATTTTTAATTTTAATATTAACAAATAACATAAGAAAATGTTTTTAATTCTATCCTATTTTATTATATGTAATTTAGGTTCTCTCTTTTTCACATCCTTACACAAGCGCTACTAACCTCTCCATCAGCTAAGTGCTCCTGCCAGACAACTATATTTCTACTCGAGTTATGTACATAACTATCTATGTTATTTAGTATATATAGTTATCATATATATATATATATATATATATATATATATATTATATATAGTATATATAGTATATATAATAATATATATATATATATATATATATATATATATATATATATATATATAACCAAAACGGCGGCGGGACGGTGGAACGGGATGGGCGATAGAGCCGGCAAAGCACGGGCGAGGTCGGTCGGGACGGTGCTGTGCAGTGCGACGCATTAGGACTAAGTTTTTTCCGAATCAGCGAACTTAACTAAGGGTTTCCCAAACTCTATGAGCATCCTTAAGACCAATTTTTTAAAACTTTAAAGGGGGGTGCATCCCCCTTTCGTGGGATGCAACCACATGTAACCTCGTCTGCGACGAGGTAACATCCATACCTACATGTATACCAAATTTCACCGTCATTTGACTTTCAGAGCACAAGAATGAAATTGACCCAACCCCCCCTTTGATGAGTCATCTTATTAAATATATAGAAGTAAATTAAATATAACGTGCACCTAAGAATAGCACTTTCACAGCTTATCTTCATCTAGCCTGCCATACCTCCACTCTCCGCGGTTCCGAGCATCCCCACTGAATCAAAGGGGGACCTACACGAGCAGGACGCTTTCGTATACTGCGACGAGAGTTACCTTCAATAGGAAGGTGGGTATAAGCCAAAGATTTTGAGGTGCGGATATAGCGATGTCCTCTACACTCCTACCATGGGGGTGTCCGAGGATCATTTTTGGATTGTAGTTTGAGTTGGTCTGCGTCAAAATGTGCGTTTCTATAACGACTTCGACGAGGACTTTTTGGATTGAGTTGAGTTGGTCGCGCAAGTGGTTTCTATACTACTCAAGAGCTAAGCAGTTGAAGTGTAATGTGTATAATGGGAAAAGTAATAAAGAAAATATCCCCACTTCTCTTCTTAATTTTCGTAATCTCGTGGTTGATCGAACATATTTTAAAAAACCAATAAAATTATCGTATATAAAATCATATACTAAAAAGATCTGTCATACGTAAGGCAAGTCATATATCTAATACAATTATTAATTGCCCTGTTGAGGTGAATCCTCAAGGAAATATTTTTCAATATCCCTCTTATTAAGGCTTTAATCTTATGTATAGATATTCTTTTACTCTCATACCGAATTAGATAGAATAGAATACTGATGAGTGGATAAATAAATGAATGCTTTTTCTAAAATTCGACCTCAGTTTAATAAATTGAAGGAGTTCTTATAAGAGAATATGACGGAAATAAATTAACAAATCACATTATAATTCAAAAGCTTCGTTCGTCTTTTTTGAGAGAGCTTAAATTATAAATTATGTAAACTACCCGTCTTTATTGCAGATCTTCGATAATTTTGGGGAAGTTTTAGGAACTTTGGCGATATTCCGTCGTGTTCAAAACTTTCACTATATCTTCGCATTGGAAGCAACAAATTCTAAACTATCCTTATTGAAACAAATTAATCTGCAATAATTTTCCCTCAGTCATCACAGGTGTGGGTTTTCAGACAATCCCGTCATGCGAAAATCTACTATATTGGTGAATTAATAATAATGAATTAATAATAATAATAATAATAATAATAATAATAATAATAATAATAATAATAATAATAATAATAATAATAATAATAATAATAATAATAATAATAATAATAATAATGCAATAAAGAAATTGTATATATTAACGTACGCATATTGAAAATGCGTGACGTCATACTAAAAAAGTCTAAAATTAGCTTCATCACCCATTAATTTCTCTTTCGTTTATCAAAGGGTATTTTCTCGTCTTCTAGTTTCTTAGGTTTCGTAAATTCCTCTTTATTAGAGTCTAGTGCCTACGATCAGTGTGCATATTATTTGTGATTATTTTTTTCATATCGTTATTAAATGATCAATGGTTTGTGCTTGATCATAGTATTTAAGTGTCAGTGTAAGCCTTTTAAAAAGCCTAAATATCTTGCGAATATCATTTTATTTATTATTTAAAATATATCATCGTTTAAATCTTTTGCTTTTCAAACTATTTGGTAAGCTCTTGCTGTTTTGCTTTGTTAGACCTCGCTGTAGATTAAAAAACTCAAATATAAAATGCGATAAATTAATGTAAATTATTTATTGGATTCATTACTAATAACACACTATTCAATATTCAAGCATTAAAATTTATATACACACAGCATCACTATTCACTAGACAATGTAATAATTGGATGACATGAACTCTGTTATCGCTGTAGATAGTCTATATTAGAAAGAACCAGTGACGAGCGATTAGAAAGTAATTCTACTTTGGTCTGAGTCACTAAATTGAGACACAAAACACGTAGTATGCTCGCGACCTATGCCATAACATCAAAAGTTTCTTATTAGAATTTGATCATTTTAGAAATCCACCAATTGTTTTGAATTTCGTGATTTTTATTGGTGATAATGATATTTGAGAAATCGAATCTTGTCGGGCAGCTGAAGGTAATAAAGTCACTGGGAGAATTTTGAACTTCTAGGAAATTATTTGGAAGAGAGAGAAGAGTTCTTTCTTTTGTTCTAAAACATTAAGCTTACCCAGTAGTTCGATATTCCTCTATATATAGGGATAGACCTAGGACTTTGGAAACATGTGGTCAATGATCCAATAAAGGCTTCTGAAGAAAACCATCGGATCTAGATTAATACCTCAAGATATCTTTTAATTTAACTATATTATCATTAGAAGTATAGAAGTAAGCTATTAAAATGACTTAACTTCTCTGACTTATGACTCTTGCAGATATGAAAATGTTACTTATTAATTAAGTTGTGTCCCAGTAAAATAACTCTCTCTTTAGACGTGGTTTGAGGGTACGGTGAAGATTTGGTTATTAGGATGAATCATGCGCTGTGAAGGACACAGGTAAATTAAGGTAGGTTTCTTCTAGAGGGGGAATACTTAAGACGAAAATCTTTGAGCGAGCTCATGCAAAGCCGATGGGCAAGAAAGAAAAGCCCGCTTTTCTACTATTGTATGAAAGCCTGAGCATTTGATTTCTTTTACGAGAATTCAGATTTGAATTTGCATATCAGATTGTTTTCATACATATCAAGGAAGTAGAGTATGCGTTCACACCACAAAGGACCTGTGTAATCATATCGTTTCCCTGACATATGGGATCGATTACAAAGCTATTGAGGGGTACCTAAACGGAAAACGTTAAGGGTTGTATACAATTATGGAAACTGGATGGAGGTGTATGCAGTGCCCACAAATTCACCATATAAAAATCTATACCACCTAACTTCAGATTCAGTTTACATGAGAACCACAGTAAAAGTGGCTTTTTCAAACCAATGTCTTGAATTGAACTTCGAATCTATATGATCTTAAGGACGTCTAAATATGGACTCCAGAATATTCATTCGTAGAAAGATTGATTTCATCAGTCAATGAATCTGAATTGGACTCTCTCACTTCACTATCAAAGAACTTCATAGAGTTCAGCAATTTTTGTCAAGAGAACTCGAGTGAATGAGTTATTAGACTTTCATACTAACCATAGCATATGCTTAGAAGGCTCTACATGCAGTATTTACACCCCAGTGCATACGAATGATTAGGATCTAGTGCTCCGTAGTTTAATTTCAAATAATAGGGCATCACCGTTTAACTGAAGTGAAGAATGGAATAGCTCTATGACCCATTATTAATCACTCAAAATACGTTCGAAAACTAATTTTCAGTAGTGTTAACGGGGAGAAGAGGTGATCCGGTAGGGGTACCTAATTCTATGCAGGGTGTAACTTCATCCAATTCTATTGTATTTTTTCATCTGATGTATTAATACGCTCCTCAAGGCATAAGAAATTCTTAATTCATTCTCTTTTCGAATGGTTTTGGTAGTCGCTTATTAAACAATATCGACATATCAGTATTACATTCATTAAACTAAGAGTGTACAGACAGTGGCGAGATGGAGGGTTAAAGATTTTTTGGAAGTTCCAATAAACTGACAAATCGCGATAATCTTTTTTATCTTCATAAGCCGATTCAGAACGAGACTCTTCGGAGCGTATATTTATAACAATGAGATTTACATTTTTGTTTTGATTAGTTTTTTTGTAGTATAGTCAATTTCGCCGTGTAGGAAAAATTTTCAAATTTCAAACTTTTCCCCATATGAGTGGCAACCCGCTGGGCGTTTTATACAAACTAACAGAAAGTATATCTTCCCAAAAATAATACAGTCTCTGAAATTTCGTTATGATTCGATGAATAATAAAAAAAGTTGGCGCGATATTATTCTATTTTGATTTTGCAGAAAAATAAACTCACATAAAATAATTGGATGAACATGTAACTTTTGTTAATATTTAAATGCTGATTGATTTTTAATGCTTCGTGCACGTACGACAATTTTGATTAGATTTTAATATTTGGTATTATTTCAACGTTTTGCGTTTTCCCATGAACAGCGGCAAATCTGTTCGGCTCTACAAAAACTTGTATCTCGCCAGATTTAATTTTCTATCTCGACTTTTGTGCACAAAATTCAATGAAACAATATACATTAATAACATAAAACGTTCTGTATCTCTCTAGTCTTACTTGATTTCTATTCGAGTTATCTCCTTCGCGCACAATAACTACATACTAGGACCGGATGGTTACATTCGACATATCCATTATGCGGATCTATCTTTTTATCCGCTTGAGGGTATAAAATTTTGAGAGATAGCTTTAACTATCATTCTCAATCGAGACTATACTCACAATTTTTTTTAGATATAAGACTAGAGGTGGGGTACAAATCGCCTCGGCGCCTCCTGTGGTTCCGCCAATCGTAGGCGATATATTATGGATGATATATTTAAGTATGATTCTGCAATAGCTAAATGTATGAGGCTCTTATTATGTTTGGGATATTTTATATATTAATAACTAGTAATAACTAGTATTAACTGTCTACTATTTATAGTTACCAGCAATAGATTATTATTCGACTAAAAAACTAACAATTAGGATTTATTTCCTCACATGAAATTGTATGATATAATATACTGGCAAGATAATTATATAAAAAGCAGTTATGTAACTAATTATCGAGATAATTGAGTATTTTTAGATATTAGCATTTGTATTGGATATACTCATCGACTCTTAATATTCAATTATATATTGTGAATGCTACAGCATACATGGCTAGTCAAGCTATATGTATTCAAAACATCGATGTAATGATCATAATCAATTTTGAGACTTTGGTGGATGTGATATAGGTGATAACGTGCAGTTTGCCTGTGGTGTACTCTCGTAATTGTTTTATACTATTGACTTTAGTTATGATACAATCTTCCTCTCACATAAGCGCAAGAGCCTAATTTGAAAATTGGTCGCCAAGAATCTTGTATGGCCATAGAGTATAACTAGAACGAAAGATATTATTATCCTAGTACGAAGGAGATATCCACTTAATATATCACTCAGTGAAATAATATAGTAGATATGGTAAATAGAGGAAGAATGAGTAATTATGGAGCTATAAATAAGTTCGAATGACGGAAATAAAAATCTATTCGTATATTTTTATTATATTAATTATTTATAATAAAATTATATATATATTATAGAGATATTATTATATTATTGTTATATTATTAATTATTATATATTATTTATATTTATTTATAAGTATATGAAGTAGTAGTAGTATAATAGTAGTATTGAGTAAGTAGTAGTAGTAATAGTTCTAGATTATATATATTTCTTTTCGTTAAAATTCCAATAAAAAAGCAAGCTATTTAGAAAGAATTGTTGGTAATTATTTAAAAGAATTAATTATATAATTAGTAAATAATCCTAATATAAGTTAAATGCTCACTTAGATATATAAAAATAAATATAATCATTACAAAAAAGTCCAGAGGCTGTTAGTCTTAAATATAGTTTAGTATAAATAGTTAAGGAAAATAATGTAATATAATTTTGAAATGCATAACAATCATTTTAGTCAAGTAATACAATTTTGAGAGAGGCATTACGTCACGTGAAGAGATGCCATTAGTGGTGTGATTATATAAATAGACAAAGGTGTAGGTGAAGGTATAGTGATGGATTTTATGTGTACGACATATAGGTCTTACCGCCACTTAAGAGTATTGTATATAGGGAGATTTGTAAATATAGGATTGAATTTTTCTGATTTATTCTCTCGATTTGTTTATATATTTTTACTTAATTTCATTAACCTATGGCGTGGTGATACCCCTGGCAGGCCCTCTTCCCGGCACTAATTGGCCTGCTAGACATCACGATAGAATAAGTGAAAAATATTTGTAACAGAATAGGGATATAATGTTCAAAAAGGGTGTGTTCCCATACACACTCGATTTTAGCTTGTATATAATTTATGATATATAGTCAATCGATTGACGATCTTGTCGACAGCAGATGATGAAACATCCGATTTGATAGAGAAAAATTTGAAGCATAATATTTTTAGTAAAGGTTATTTTTCCCACACCCTATCGATCTTATAAGCATGCACGGCAAACCGTTGGAAACTATCTCAAAATAAAATATTATGTATATAAAAATATAAAATAGTCTAACATTTATCCAAAATATAAATGCTCCATGCTGCTGAGGAATTCAATAGTAATCAAACGGAACATTCGCAGTGGCACGTCATAAATATGTTTTTCTAGGAGGAGGGATTTTTTTAAAAATTTAGAAGTTTTAATAAAATAAACATTAATAATTAAAACAAAACAGTAAACTTGAAATAAAATTTATTCAATTTTCCCGTCTTCACACTTTCTTTTTATTTATACTTCTTGTACATCCTATAAAAACATGTCAAATTATAAAATATATATATATATATATATTATATATATCAATACAATTAAAAATGAGACTTTCAGTGCTTATATGATTATTAAAGGCAGATCAATATTTTCTACTGTTTTTAGAGTAAAATATTTTTCGTTATACAATAACAATTTTGTCGTAGTCTAATAAGCTATTTCAACTTTCCTTGGCTTTATCACAATATTTTTTCTAATCACATATCGTAGTTGTATATTTTGGGATATACTATGACGAAAATAATTACGCTAAGACGTTTGTTAAAGGTAAGCGCTTTTCACCTATATTTATTTTATCACGATTTTATATATAATACGTATTATATTATTTACTAGTATTTTGATGTTGGTTCGTTCAAATCATTTGATGTTATTAATTAACATACACATATAGTATTTAAGGAAAGTAAAGGAATCTTACTATAAGCCTATATTTATATTTGAATAGAAGATAGAAAATAAAATGAAAAAATACAAAAAAAATTATTGTTAAATATTAATATATAATATAAAATAATATTGAACATACCTGGAAAACTATATTATTAAGAGGCATGACAAAAAAAAAAAAAAAAAAATTTACGTTAGTTTTGTATTCGCCTAGCAATAGAATTATGTATATGGAATCTCTATATATATCTAATTAATACTATATGCGCATATAGTCAACGGAGAGAGTCAACGCTGATCGTGTCTCTCAAGAAAATTAAAATCTTTTATGTCGTTTCAGGGGGTGGGCAGGATTCACTTAAAAATTTGCTAGAGTAGCATGGAATTGTGCATGATGGAATACTACTTTTATCGATTTAAAGGATATAAGAAATCACATCTCATATAAAAATTCTACCAATCTTGTTATTGTGAAAGTTCGTACTATCTGAGTATAATAACTCAATATTGTATCGAACGTCGCTGCTGTAAATCTAATATAGCGAACACTGGGCATTAACGCAGAGTTGATAGACCAAGCATAAAAAATAAAATACAATAAATTATTATACAAAACATAAACCGGGGAACCCGAATTATCTCGGATAAGCATCATACTATTTGATTAGATATGCTCTGTACTATCTTGCGATAAAAGTCGTAGGAATGTTGATCTGTCAGAAGTAGTATTACTGAGGAAAGAACATATTTCAAATTTATGATTAGTATGCTTATTAGTTCTTGAACTACATCACAGCACTACTCATATAAATGATTTTTTAATATCCTTAAGTTAAACTATTATAGAAAGATGTGAGCCATACAATCAGAGTAATATCATTTATATTATTAACTGAAAACCTACAATACGACTTGCTCTCACTACACGTCGACTCTATCTAGCTCTAAACGTCTGTGCTAAAGGAATGGGTTAAATTGCAATTTACTTTTTTTAAAGCATTATAACATGTAATGAAAAATAAAGTAGTCATGGTATTTAAATTCTGTTCGCCGATCTTGATAGGATTTTAGATCCTATTTACACTCTATACTCTACTTCTTCACTCATATCTCTCCTATCTATATATTATATATATTAATATATTAAATATATATTATCATACTATATATAATATATATATAATTATATTTATAATATAGTTATATTAATATATATTAACTTAATATATATTAATATATATATATCTTAACTATATATACTATATATTAAGTATATATATTAATATATATTAAATATATATAAAAAATAATATATATTGTATATATTTATGTTATATCATAATAATTAATATATTAATTATATATTTAAAATATTAACTATATATATTATATTATTATAATATATATATAGATTATATATCATACATATATATATTAGTATATATACATATAGTTTATATATATATAGTACTATATTAGTTATATATATATATATATATATAATATATATTTATTTATATATATTAATATATTATATATATATTATATAAATATATTTATATTAATTATATATATATATATTATACCCGCGACCCTATATTTTTCTCCTTCAATAGGATGCGATCGAGACATATCAACAAGATAAAGGCAGTAATGTTAAAGGAAGAAGAATAATAGATTTCATGTACTATTATATTATATACTATATTATATTATATATAAATTATATTAATATATAAAAAGATAACGTATCATAACAAAACCTAATATGCCTTTCTCACATATTTTTCTTTTAGTGAGAACTCGCCGCAGCTTCATGTTCACACATATATCTTCACCCTAAGCTTCATCGGGTATCATCTCTTTGCAGACAGACTCCGCGTGCTCAAAGGGTTGTGCGTAAGATAGTTAAGGACTAGGTATTATATTGGAACCTTAATGGGCACCAAAGCCTCACCCAAAAATCCGGAAAAAACCTCAGCTCACTACTGAAATAATAATTCATTACACCTAAACGAAAACCCCACCGCCTGATCTAGGGTAAACATCACTACTACTGAAAAACTCATACCCCATAGAAAAACCACCCCTGAAAAATCACAACCCTAAGGTATTTATTTTGGCCCTACTGGATATTTTATATGGCACCCTCATATATTATTTTTGCCTTAACCATTAAATTTTTAGGACATAACCCTTCGAATGAAGGGTTTAGTCACGCCATAACTCGGTTGCGTAAGCCTCAACCGATTATTGTACGTATTATGCCTTTACCTACTCATATTTTTTTAACGCCCCTATATTATTTTTTTTTTTTTTTCTCACGTCATGGGTCATATTTATGACCCCGGTCGATTTATTGATGCGTTAGTAATTATATGAGGGCTATAGCCCTTTTTTGAATGTTTAAACCTTTGATCCTTGCGGCCCATGTCTAATTGTGCGATAGATCAGCAACTGAACTCGAGCTGGCGAACCGACACAGTACGGCACGATGTCGTTCTAGCTGATCCGTCGGCGTTGCTGCAAAGCCCAAGAATCATCGTGTGAATGTGCGTCTCGTCCTGTTCGGTGCGCTCGACAATATACCAGAGACAGCAATATTAACGCAGAGCACAGAAAATGACAGACGCAACCATGATCTATTCAAAAGAGTGATTAAATAACCGCCGCGTGTGAAACTAGAATCACGCACCAAGTCGAAATATAAGGTGGTGCTTCATAGAGAAGACGAACAGAAAACGTAGGGTCGACTAGGTACAATCAACAGGGAGACTGTCTTAGCACCTCACTCTCCATTCTCGCTCACCCTGCACCGTCAGCCTCCTACCAGAACTCACTTGCACATTAGAGACTTTGCGAAGGCACTACTAACACAAACTGTGTCCTGTCGTATAGCCTTTTCGCCATTCAGCTTCTCACCGAACCCTACCACAATATAAAGAAAATAATGCGACAATAAATTCTACACATTTAACATAAAGAAAAAAAAATAATAAAATAAAGGACGATTTTTTTTAATTAATGCTGTGTGTACATACAAATAAAAGTGTTAAAAGTAATATAATATAATATCAATAAAATACTGGTTTTGGGCATTTTTAAATGAAAAATAAAATCGTTATTTCAGCCTATTATATATATTATATTATACAAATATCTTTACTCTATTTAGCGAAAAATAGTAAGAATATAAATAATATAATGTTGAATTTCTCTTACTACTTATAATATTACCTAACTATACTCAGAGTGAAAAACTATTGCTCATAGTGATTATAATATAATCTTCACTCTCTCTCTTACATCAATATTCTCTCTATATAATATAATATATATTTTATATATATTTATATATATAAAATAATAAGATAAAAAATATAAAAATAAATAAATTATAAAATTAAATAATAATAAATTTAAATATATAGATATTATATATATAAATATTATATATAAGTATATATAATATTAATATATTATAATAATATATATATATATATATATATATACTATATTAATATACTATATATATTATTAATATATAATATATTTAATATTATTATATATTATAATATAGTCACATATATATTATATATATATATATTATCAGTATGTATATTTGTATGAATATATAATATAATATATATATAATAGACCGTTTTTAATGCTTTCAAAAAATATGTACTTCCTCTTCTATTCTATATATTCTAATGAGTATAAAGAATACTTTCTGCCGCAGACACACCTTGAAGTCATGCGGAATATTATGCTAATAATAATATGTTTATTATTTGGCCATTACTTACAGTTCTATTTTATCAATATTAAATTAACCAATTGATAAATAAAGTTAAGATAACTAGATAGAATAGAGAAGAGAGAGAGTAATAGAGAGAGAGGAATGAGAGAGTAAAAGTAGATACGAGCTGGGTCTAAGAAATAAAGTAAGAGAGAGAGAGAGGAAAGAGCAGAGGAGATAGAGAGAGAGAGAGAGAGAGGAGGAGGCAGAGAGATGAAGTAAGAGTATAGTATGAGTAAGTAGAGAGAAGAGAGAAGAGAATAACACTATAATATATATATAATTAAATATATACTATATATATATATAAATCTATCATCTTTTAAATAATTAATATTAGAAATTATAATTATATTATTCTCCAAAGAATATTATCCTAATAAATATAAAACTTTCATCTTATATACATTTATTATTTACGATATAGATCAAGAGTGCCAATTTAATCTAGTTATGAAAAAGGGAAAATATATAAATATATTTATGAAGTACTTATTAAAATAATAATATTTAATATAATATGAAAGATCGAGAGATAGAGAAGAGAGATAGTTTGACATATCTAGTGCAATTCTACCTGCTCGCAGCTTAAATTCTCCTCTTTCTCATTTGACACTCATAGCTTCCGCCTTGCCCTTTAATGAATATAGATTACATTTTATAGCGAATACGTGAGTAGAAACCAGTATAGTGGATAGTTGTTGCGATTAATACTGTGTATTATTATGGGTAGCTCTACTGTACGTAGGTAAATTCTCTCTTTAATTCAACTCTAACTCCTCTCTTTGAGCATAAAAAATCCGCAGCTTGATTTCTTTTGGTTCCTGCCTGTGAGCGATCATAAAGAAGGGAAACGCTTTTTATGGTCTAAGAGGTAAAATTTAATTAACTTAGCTCTTTTGAGAAAAACAAGGATGACCTTTTCTCATGGTGAAGTAAAAAGGTTAATTTTATACAAGGCTATAAAAGGATTTATTTCTTCTAAAGATGTTTCTTTAGCCAAAGTGCATTTATTCCGGGTTGTGTATTTAAGTGCTAAAATTATATCAATTAACTCTCATCAGTATCTTTTGAAGAAAAAACTAAATCAAATAATAACCGCAGTCCTTGATCGTATTTGTCCAGTAGAGACTATTAAAATTGAAGGGATGATCATTTATTGGCGTCCTCAAATGTAATTACGACGTCTAACGATTTATATTAACGCTTAGCATCAGTTTAGAGAGAAAACAGGCGAAAACCGTTATATCCAGTAAAGATGAATTAAGATATAAGAAGGTTTACTCCGTCTATAGCGTTCTGTTAAGGATATAAACTCTGAAGTACATCGTTTATGGCAAAATTACTTCTGAGTCACGAGAGTTTGTTTCAGGAGTTTTAATATATGAGACCTATTATATGTGGTGTTTGATCTTAAGCAAGATAATGCTAACCTTGTTCTCCTCGGATTACTACTGAAAGCGAGGTCCAGCTGGGCGTTATTTGTCTTGTGGATTAGTTAATATACATCATTTCTGCAAAAAGGTACCTCAATGAATTAATTATGCTCTTAGGTGAATGCAGGTGACATATATTTCAGACTCTCTATAGCTATTTGATGTATATGTTACCCTTTATACGTGTTTACTTACGAGACACTGTTAGTAGAACGAATATAGACTGCATAGCGAGAGTCGCACGTGCGCGCGGTGAGTTAATCGATGCGTTAAGTAGATCCCGGTTTAACGCCTGAGTGTATCTAAGCGCCGGTGTGCACGACACGCTCTCTAGCGGATCGATGAAGCTCAAGTGTTATCTCTACGCGATATGATGTTTCTTCCTCGCGATACTGAGAGACAGGTGTAGCGTGGAGAGGGAGAGCACTAGCCGCGGTATCGAGTCTCTACTGGAGAGATGATGTGTTAGTCTATCTGGCATGTGCCGCCTCACGGGTGAGGCGTTCTAGGACTATATATATATTTAATAGTACATATCGAGTAACAAGGCATCTCATACGATATCGAGTTTAGACAGTTAGTAGATATGGTGATAGTACGAGTTCAGTAATATATAGAGTTAATATATATTTATATATAGAAGGTGATGCTTATATATAGATATAGACGTATACCGGTAAATATGTACTATATAAAAGAATTTGGTTTCACATTCCAACGGTGTATTTTAATCAAGCGCGCTTAAAGGTTTGCAGCATAATATATGACGATTATTTTTTACCTACAGAGTCTTATAAATTATATACTTATATATATATATATAATATTAGTTAATATATTATACTATAGTATATATATATAGATATAATAGATATATTTTATATAGTATAATATTATGTATATTATATAATATATAAATACTATATATATAATATAGTGATATTGAATATTATTCGCCATTGTTCTATTGAAATTTTTTAGTCTAATTATTAGTTTTTTATTTATTTATCTTTTTATTTATACTTACTTAATTTATTTTTTTATTTATTTTTATTTATTTCATATATTATTTTATATTTCCGGGCTTAGTGATAGTTATCTAGATATATATATACATATATATCTATATAGATATTAAGTATAGTATAAATATTATTATTATATATATCTGTAATATATATATACTATTATATATATGTGAAATTAGTATAGAGTATCGTATAGTTTGTGAAAGAATTTGTCACCTCACCCGTGTATTTATTTATATATTTATTTTTTATTTGTACTCTTATTTAATATTTATTCATCAATTTTTATTTTTTTTTTTTTTATTTCCTTTTTATTTATTTATTTTTTTATTTGGTTTTATTTATTTTTTTATTATTTTATTGTTTCTTATTAGCAGTAAATAATTTTTTTGTATTTATGTATATACACTGTATATATATATGATATTATAGTATATGTATATATATATATATTATTATATATATATATATATATAGTATTATATATATAATAACCAAAGATTTGGTTCACATTTCCATCGTAGTATGTTGCATCAAAGTGATTTAAGTTCCATCGCATATTGCGAATTATTTTTAAAACTTGGTTATTATAAATAAGTTATGAGATACAATTAGTCTAATATGTATATTAAAAGATAAATTCATTTTTTAGATATATAATATATATATAGGTATTATATATATATATATATATAATATATATATATATATATATTAATTAAGGTAATATATATATATCTTGTTTATTAATAATATATATTTATAATATATATATTATATATCTATATATTATATATATATATATATATGAAAGAATTTAAAAAATATATATATATTGTATATAGCTTTGTTTATGTAGATTAGTTAGTTATTTATGTTTGAATTTAAATGTAGTATATATTTTAATTTTTTTTTATTATTATTTATATTTTATTTTTTATTTTTACTTTTTTATTTATTTATTTATTTATTTTTTTATTTTATATTATTTATTTTTATTTATTATTATCATATATATATATATATATAAATTTAATATATATATATATATAATATATATATAGTATATATATATAAGTATATATATATTATTATATATATTATTATATATATATCAAGAATTTGGTTCCATCCACCGGTGTAATTTTATAATATCTCTATAGGAGCAAGATGCCAAAGGCTACAGTTCTTATTAATTATATATATATATAAAAATTTTTATTTTTTTATATATATTTTTATTTGTTTTTATTTATTTTATCATATATATATTTATATAATATTAGTATATATATATATATAATATATATATATATATATCATAGTATATAGTATATTATATTTATACTATAATAAGATATATTGATAATTAATAATATATTATACTAGAGTCTATATATTTAATATTTATGTATCTTAATTATAAATAATGAAAATTTTATCAAATTATTTTTAATTTATTTCATTTTTTTCTTTATTTTTTTTTTATTTTTTTTTTATTTATTATTATATATATAGTATAGGGTACTAGTTATAGGGATATATGATATATATATATATAAACATGGATATAGTATAGGGTGAGCTGAGGCTATACCTCGAGGTGCAACGGGATAGGAGGAATGTCTCTAATTTAGAGGAGTGAGTACTGATACAGGTGTGCATGAATCTTGCTATATTGATCAGCTATCGGCGATTATATGGATCGTTAGGACTTGTACGATATATATATATATATATAGTAGTATATATATATATATATTATATATAGTTAAAGAATTTGGTTACATTCCAACGTGTATTTTAATCAAGCGGGGCTGTAAGTTTCAGCAATATTGCGAATTTTTTTAACAAGTCTTATTAAATTAATATATATATATATAATATATATGATATATATCTATACTATATGTATTGTAATATGATCTTATATATATTATTATATATATATAGTATATATTAGTATATATATTATATAATATATATATATCATTATAAATATATATAATATATTAATATATATAATATATAGTATTAATATAATTATATATATATATATTGAATTCTTTTCGCCAGTTTTATTAATTATTTTTAATCTATTTTATTTATTTTTTATTATTTATATTTATTTTATTATCTCTTATCTATATATAATATTATATATAAATAAATATATCTATAGTCATATATAATATATAACCTCTATTAACTATATCTAATATATATATATTATAATATATATTAATATAAATATATATATATTTATATGTATATAATTATACAGATTTTGGTTCACATTTCCATACGGTGTATTTTATCAAAGGCGGCTTTAAGTTTCAGCATATATTGTCGAATTATTTTTTACAGTCTTATTAAATTATATTTATATATATATTATATAATATTTTAATATATATAATATATAATATAATATATATATATAGTATATAGTATAGTATTATAGTATGATATACTTCAAATAAAATCAATAAGTATTATAATATATATATATAATATATATATATATATATATTTATAATATACATATATAATATATAATATATATATATATATTATTATATATATATATAATATAGTATATATATATATATATATATAATATATATATTATATATATATATATAATATATATTAGTTATATATATAGGCAGGGCATCAAGGTCTATACTTTATTTGACACCTCACGCGGATATTAGACTGAGTAGCACGTGGTGAGTAAGAAGATTCGGAGATATATATAGAAACAGAGGCTCATGTTGTACACAGGGGTGTGTGTGCAGACGTCATCTCGTTATATATATATTAGTGTGGTGTGTGTGTGTTCGTTAGTTAGTGTGGTGTGTGTGTGTCTCACATATGTGAGTTAGAATCTTGACATTATGGCACATTCTTTGAACGATGACCAAGATATGATGTCGATAGTGCGTATGTTGTCCGTTGATTCAGGTAAGTGGTCGATGCTAATATAGATATATAGTGACATACACTACCATAACTTACAGCTTGAGTCACTAGTGATACGACAGAGTAGTATGTGCGAATGTGTTCACATAAGTATACAGAGACGCATAGTCGAGCTCTTCAGATAGGTCTAGATGAGATTGAGGGGCGCATGGTCACTCTTAGCGTGAGAGATAGTGAGGTCTATACTATGATGGATTGGCCATATCATGTGTAGCCAGTCTCAAACGTGTGACGCAAGCGTCAGTTTCAGCATATATTGCCGAATTATTTTTAACACGTCTTATTAATTATATATAATTAATTATTGCAGTTTCTCTAACAGGCCTACAGGCCCGCGACATAAATCCAGATCAAAGATTGATGTGCTTTATAAACTAAGTGATATTCTCTAATAATAATTTTATCAGTCGGCGATAGGTGAAGTTAATATAAGTATATATATATATATGTATAAGCTAGCAGTAGCTCAGTATATATAGTATATAACGTAGTTTTGACTATATCGATAACTATCGTGACTACCGTAATATTGCTTGTTGTGTTAAGGTAATACAGTTGTGGAGCTAGAGGTTTGGGACCGGAGACGAGATAGAGAGTAAGAGGCTATACTATAGATATCTGTGAGAGTGGATAAAAACAGGATATAGCTTATATCTACTAGTATGTATAAAGGGTACTCTCTTTTTAGTATTATACTAGACTATGTAAATTATAAGTTATAATATAATAATACAGTGTATTTATACGTAGTCGTGTATTTATAAGGGTATATATATTGAATTCATTTGCGCTCAAGTGTTTTAAAATTATTTATTTTATTTATCTTTATTCTTATTTATTTATTTATTTTTTATTTTATTTATCTTTTTTATTTATTTTTATTATAATTTAGTTTTATTTTTATTTTTAATTTAGTTTATATTTTAATTTATTTTGATTATTTTTTTATTTTTCTTTTTTTATTTCGTTAGATTGATTTTTTTATTTATCTTTTAATTTATTGAAGTTTTTATTTATTATTAGTGAAAATGAAACAATATCTCATTTCTAGCATTTTGTAAATTAAAGAATTTTAATCATAGTAATATAGATTAATATATATTATATATATAATTAGTATATATACGAATATATTAGTGATTGAGTAATCACTATATTAGTAATATAGTAGTTAGCGGTAGGCACTATATATTATATATATTATAACTATATATAATATATAATATATATATTATATTATAAATAATAGTGTATATAATAATATTTTAATAAGTATTAATTACATCCAATACACTACTATATTATATATATATTATTTTAAACGCCATGCGTTGGCAGATCTAAGAAGTTAAGAATTTGCTTTAAAATAACTGGCATACAAACAGGAATCAGACACTGAAACGGCATTGAATAAAAATAGTTCTTTTATTGAGTAAAATTACATCATTTTTAGAATTTCATGAGCAAATAAAAAAACATCGTTGATATGGGGTTTTTAAGCCTGGTGAATACATTAACGAAGTGTTCAAGAGGTACGCTCTTTTATAGTAAGCCCGTTGTACAAAGTAAACGGTTGAATAGAGTCACACATCTGTGAGTTGGTAGAGAAATGATTGTAATGCGGAAACGTGTAGTGTTTTAATTGAATAAATGTATTTTATCTTAAGTTTATTATTTAATTTTTAAGTTTTTAATTTTTACATCGAAAAATATCGCCTATTGAATTTTTTGCGACTTCTGTTGTCGTGTTCTTGTCTGCGTTTTTGTTACGTATCTTACGCCTTCTTATTCCGTCATCCTTTTGACGTATCATGTCCAGAAAGATTTTACCTGTATTTTCAAAGAATTTTTTACTTCTTTTTCATATATTGTTATTCAGTTGTGATGTTTTTTAACTTTTTGGCTTGACTTGGATTTGACCTTGAGCATTTTTCTTCTCAGGGCCTTGCTTTGTCATCTTTTCCTTATTTGCGCTTTAACTCATTTAACATGCTGTCGGGAGGAATCTGGCAAGTATCTACGTTTTACAGATAACTTGTTACATCATCCTCACGCCTGGCACTGATCACGCAAAGGTATCTATATATTACCCGCTTTACCCGCCTTTTTTGCCTAATATGGGAATGCCTAGCTGCGTTCAAAAGAGACATTGAACGCCTCTTAGAGAGTCGGGCAGAGAGTTGGGAAGAAATAGGCCGTCGTTGATTTCTAGAGCAACAAGTACCTCGTCACTCGCATTTTCAACTAACTAAGCAGGATGTGTTTTCATCTAACCTTTAGCTTTTATATCGAGCTTAGTTACTGTGATGAGTGGAAAACACAACTATGCACTTGCTTGTAATAGGTGTACACCGTAACCGAGTTGCTCAAGTTTGACCTGGTGTCTTCACGATTTAAAAGTCTAGCGTATACGAACGTCTCCTCCGTACATTTTTAATAGGCAATAATTGACTGCACCCGGGTGTAATAAACGGAGGTATTCCCTCTCCGGTCTTTAATGTATAAGACCCTTACTATGAGGAAATTAACTTGGGACTTTAACTTTGAGGAAGGGTATTCAGACATTGGACGAGAAGGAAAGATACCTTATAAGTAAGGATGGACCATCGTAACAGAGCGCTGTAACGTTACCATTTACTACTATAGTTGAAAGCAAGATCGGTGTACGTGTTACCTAGCCATGGGCGGCTGAGCAATTCTCGGATGTGGCGTACATTGTCATAATGCAGATAAGCTCTGGTTATGCTCGTACTTTTTGTTCATAGCCAAAGTAAAGGTTATTCTCGCACAGAAAGTATCAGTAAACCCCTCTTCAACATAGTAGGGATGTCATAAGTATATCCAGTTCGCCATACCGCTTACGTATATGTTTTCGCTGCCATGGTGATCGTTTCGATGGAAAAACGTATCACGGTGCTCCGCGGTTGTACCACCTTTGCTTTGATGCTTAAAGATTTAATTACTCTTACTTCATGGTTGTCGCGATATCAGTTTTGTATATACCATCCCTTCACATAATACTCTATCAAAGAGACGTTTAGAATGACTAGAAAACTAGCTAGGTACTGGAATTTTAATATAAGGACTCTTCGCAGAGGAAATTCCTTCATGAAGTATTCTTTTGTAGCAATTGTAGGGTATTCAGCTTTTTGGCAATTGTAGTCTTTTTCAGATAGACGGTACTTTTCGCTTGTAAGTATAGTTTCAACCATTCTACCTTCTGTACACTGTCATCCAGAATAGATCCGGTAAATTTTCTATGTCGTATTTAATATCATTCACATACTCCACTCATAAAGCTGATCGTTCAAGGTAACAATGGTATTAACTAGCTTCAGTGATAAATCAGCGAGTTTATACAGGATCTATCCATGGGATGCTGAAGATGGTAGACGTATATTAGAATTTTTATGACTGCTTGATTCAGTCGCCGAGGAGGTGACACTTTCTCTGTTATTGATTTGGACTCCTTCGCAATTTTTATTTTCCTTTAACCTTTTTTACTAATATTTTTTCAATTTTTTATATTCGGATTACAGGTTGACTTACTTTTGTATTCCTGTTTTCAACCCTCATTTTAAATTTTTTCACTCGCATCTAAATTCTCACAGAATAATATAGCTTTAAACTGTCACGGGCTTAGAATGGATTGTATTGAATAAACTTAGCATTTAAAATGATGACTAATATAAAATAAATTTAGTAAAGATTTTCAGGAGATAAACTCACCCTTCGTCTCTGATTTTCAGTTCTGCTTTTGTTCTCAAGAGATTCTGTTGTTCAGATTTATTGACATTGCCAGCAGGAGAAGCTGGGGAGTCAGTAGAGTTTATTGGAAGACTGTTATCACTGGCCGCCATATTTGTTTTAATGGAGGCTTGAGGTAACTATCAAGACATATTTGTTTATAGTAAGTTTAAATACTATTTCAATTCTTGCCTTTAAAAATTGAATCTGAAAAAGAAGTTTTAAATATATTTTAGCTTAGGAAATAAGGAAGAAGGAGTCTTACACCTTTCTCGATACGAGTATATAGAGAAATTATATGTTTCAGCAGTAGAATCATGTCGCCGAAATTGCACAATTTACAATGGGAGACTTTGAGTATTACTGAAAGTAGAATAATTTCTAATCTTTTTTTCACATTTTCACAACAATATTTTGCATCTAAGTGTTCAATTAAAATTAGGCTTATAAAAGGGAATTTATCATTGTAATTGGCCTAAAAGAAATAGGCTTAATAATTTACTAAATAAACGATAGATAAAAAGAGAGTGATAAAATATCATATATATGACTTTGTAAGTCTTCACACGAAGCCTTGTTAACGTAATTTATTCTTCATTAAATTGTTTTTATTGTAACGGAGAGAAACATTCAGCTAGTTTCATCTTATGAAAATATAGAAAATTAAAAGAATAATGTATTCTTCAAAAGTACTGAACCACCTATAGCTAGCAACTGAGAAATACCACTGAAGCGACTCCTACTTTGATACTGCGGTTGCTTCGGAGGTCCACGGAAATATATAAAGGCCTTAATTACGGTTGGAATGAGAAGGTTCACT
>JABUQX010008743.1:0-45000 GCA_015478945.1 Trachelipus rathkii
GTGTGCGCCGCATAAGCATGTCCCAGGGAATAAGGGGTTAGGAATCTATTAAAGATCTTGGACTTAGATGGAAGTGATAGATCAATCCCATAAGGGGTGGCGCAGAGGTTGAAGTCACCTAGTATAACAACAGGAGCAGGGAGCTGTTTAAAAGATCTGTAAGTCGAGAAAATCTTAGTAAAGTTCACGTACTGGGATGCCAAGTGGCACATAAGACACGGCTGGTCAAGAGGGAGCGATGAGTAAGGGATAGGCGCGTGGAACGCTCTGTACGCACCGCGTCAGTATGATGATTGGCATATATTGTGGGTGTCTGTGGTCTGGGGAACGTGTTGAGAGAGGGTTTGAGAGGGGGGACTGGGGGAATAGGAGGAGTTATAGATTGTGTGGGAGATGAGATATTCTGGTCTTCCGCCCTATCAATGATGTCTATTCTTGTCGTATAGAATTTAAGAAGCGGCGATTATTTCAGATGTTAAGGAAGTCACAGATGACAATGTCGGGGAGTGTTCTTGCTAAACCATATATCACTGTGGTAACATCGTGTTATGTAGTTTGAACAAGTTCTCTAGTAAATTAGAGTAATACACGACAATTCCATTGGAAGGGAGAAGTAGTCATGGTGAGTTGTTAATATTATGATGGTGGTGGTCTATTAGAGACAATTGTCTCTAATGTGACTGCGGCCGAGTGGGGCATGTAGAGAGGATGGGTTCGGAGTAGAAGGAGGAGGAGGGAAGGCGTTGAGACGTGGGTCTCGGCGAGGAGGGGGAACAACAACTGGGGGTGCCAGGGTAAAAGTCATACGACCAGGAGATTTGTTAGGCTTAGATATGAACGTCTTTAGGGGAGGTGAGTTTTTCATGATGTATTGTGGTGAAGAGCTTCACCGCATGAAGTGCGGATGAGTAAGTTGAATTCAACCGGAATTCAACTTTGTTATGTGGGTTGTGGGGTTGGTGTAATAGAAGAGCCATTCGTAATGGCTGTCATATTTATTGTGGAAGTCTAGTTTTCAGAATCCGCTTGGCAAGCAGATTCAGAAATGTGGGAGGGCATAGGAATGGAAGGGTGTAATCTCCAAAGGGTATTGTCTTTTTGGAATGTTGGGGTTCGCATCGTTTCATATATGGGATTCGATATTGATGCAAGGTCTAGATCTGAAGAGTTATCCAGTACATTCATCATGCGGCGTGAAGTTTTGGGACTTGGGTAGTTGATTGGAAATGGGGAGTCTGGGTCCGATGCTCATGCCTCCATCAGACCCAGAAGTTTAGAGCGTTTTGCGACGTTTACGTTGAGCAGTTTTCCATTCACCTTTCTCGGGAGTGCAGGAAGCATTAGAAAAGAGAATGGGTCATCGCATCTAGCTCCATTTGGGAGCTGTTATCGAGGCAATTCATCGTCTAGGGTATAGAATTCCTTAGAGAGGGCTGATAAATGTGGAAACTCGGGAAGAAGATATAGAGAGAGTAGAGGAACTGAGAATACTGTGCTTGTATAGACATTAGATGATGGTTTCGGTGAGTTTGTTCATTAGTTGGGATTGACTTGGGCACAGTTCTATTAAAGCTTTGTGCATTTGTCTCAGAAGTAGACTTAGTGCGAGAGTCCTATGTCGCTGAGGTTTGACGGTTTCTACATCTGGGGTTAGTGTGTTATGCTTTAGAAATTCGGATGTTTTGCTAGTATTTTAGGCGGAATAATCTTGTAACTTGGCGACTATTCTTTTTCTTGTGGTTGTTAAAACAATCTTACACAGGGGTTATAGTAATGATGGGAGTGCGAATTTAAGGGAGCAACGAGACGTCTCTTGCATACGTTTGGTGAGAGCCAGTTTGGTTGAGCTATGGGACAGTTGTGTGCTTGGCAGGAAGTGGTCTTTCCTTGCTTAGTTTTGCATTCGGTAGGACGAATTTCTTGAGAGTTAATGCTTCAGTGATAGGGACTTGTTTGATGGGCTCTTTGGACGGGAGATTGGAATCAAGGAGCTGCTTTTTTGGTGCTCTTTGAGAAGTTTGGGGCTAGTGATGGGGCAGTCCAGGTAGACTGCTTGCAGTACTTGCCCTGAGTTTTCAACGGAATTTAAGAGGTGAGTTTATTTAGGGAAGAGGGGTTGTGATTGGGGAATACCAGTAAGGCGTGGGGTAGAGTTAATTGTGGGCGTAAGTTTGATTGTTGATTTGTCTGATATTTTTCGTTGAGCTGGCGTATAGCATCTCTTCCTGCTCAATTTATGTATAGTACATAGCTCTAAGACTCGCATTCGATAGTTCTAAGACAGGGTAGGGGAAGACGGGCATTTGTAAAGAGGAAGGTCAACTGTGGGGTCCTTTTACAGTTTCTGCAGTTAGGGGTATTTTCACTATGGAGTGTTGAATAATTCTCCGCAGCTGGGCATATGTTCCTGTCCCCTATCAGTATTTTCGGGGATACCGAAACCGTCTGACATTTGAAGCACGTCTGGGTCGAGGGATAAACGTGCGAACGACGCTGTATGGACTTGTGAACCCTATTTTTTACTTTTGTAGGTGTGAGTAAGGGGTGTTAAAGGTCCAGTGAAAGTAAAGACGAGGGTTTGGTTTTGTTCAGGGAGTTTCCTCGCGAGGGGGAAAATCTATAAATGTGTTGTGAACGGAGAATCTTGCTTCTGTTGGAGTTCTTTCCAAAATGACAGCTGTGTCTTCGTCTCTCTGAACAGGACAATAAATAGTGCCTTTTATGATGTGTATTCTTAGTCATCAGGAGTGAAATAATAGGAAATCGTCCAAGAGACGTTAAGTGGATGAAGAATGGAAAACTTTGATTGTCGGCTTAGCAGCTTTTACGAGAATGTGATCGCAACATTTCCTCATCAATGTTGGACTGGAGGGTCTGTTCAACGTCTCTGAGGGGCTTTTTCGAGGTGACCGTACTGACGAGGAATGGTTTGTGCTCAGTAAGAGTTTGTGGAGTAGGTGGATTCGCGAATATTGTAATACATCGGAATGACATGTCTGCTGAATCGCTGAGGGGGGTGCAGCGTGATGGAGTGATCGTAATGATACGGGTGTACTTTGGTTGGGGCACGCTTTACGGGAATGCCCGGGCGTGGGGGCACCTGGAGGGTGTTTCGGGGGTCTGCATGTTCGACGAGATTCGATGAAAATTTTCGCCCGAAAGACCCTCAGGTGTAGTAGAAGAAGAAAGCAAATGAAGTACCTGCTAGTCTAGAAGTAGTAGGGACCGTGGTAGGGCCAAGCTGGGAAGTTGGCAGATGGTTCAGCTCACCTTTATTTAAGAACGTTTTTTCTTTTAAGGGACTTTTCCATAATCACAGATTTAAACCACAAACTTCGTCCCCGTGAAGAGCACTTAGCAATAAAGCAAATGAGACATAAAAGCAAACCACTAATGATGGGGTGGAAAGGAGTATTGTTTCAAGAAGGAAAGGGTAATGCTTCTCTCGCACAGCGGTCCAGTCCAGAGACCCACAATCAACCACCGTACGGTCCACCGCGTGTCCCGTAGTGGGCCTGTGGATGTGGCCTCGGAAGATCCTTCCGAAACTTTTTACGTGGGGTCCCATCCGTGTACCACACGGCACTATAGTCGCGTTCCGCTGCAAAGTCGCCGAGAGTTATAGACAGCCAAGAAGTGGCAGGGAACAGCCTCAATGGAGTGGTTAGCGAGAAGGTTCGGGTTCCTACAATGTGGCGCCCGGTCAGAGGTGAGCGTAAATGGCCGGTTTTTCAACGTACCGCGTTCATCCACTGGCGGAGGAAGTGTGGGTTGAACTGAAAACCCATGCGGGAAGAGGCACCGGATAGCCCAAGGGCTGTGATGGGAAAAGGGTGAGGGCAACCTTATTCAACAGATTAACATGGACTAATGGGTGGAAAATTGAATGAAAATAAAAGAAAAAATAAAAAAAAAAAAAAAAAAAAAAAAAAAAAAAGAGAGAGAACTGTGATAAAGAAGTTGGATTTGAACATAGAGGGAAAAATTTTGAAAAAGAGGGGAAGAGTGATAAGGTTGAGAACGATTAATATGTGCAAATGCTAATTGCAGCGAATGCACAGCAAATGCACATTTACTGCTGGGGCCGGAGGGAGTGCAGAAAGTCGCGCCCTAGCATTGGTTCCCCTTTACAGTGCCACGCTTCAGATTGTAAACAAGTCTTTCCCACAATCAGAGCATAACACCATAATACGAATCTAATACCGCCCCTGCGGGGAATATATATATAGTATATATATATATATATATTATACTATATATATTATTATATAGTAAATAGTATATATATTATTATATTTATATAGGTTATATATATATATAAGTGTATTTATAATATATATTATATAATATATATATTTATTATAGATATATATTATATATAATATATATATATTATATTAGTATATATATATTATTATTATATATAGTAGATAATATAGATAATATATATATATATAGTTATATTTAGTATATTATATATATATATAACTATGAGCTTATATATATATAGTATATTAGTAAAGAAACGTAAACTAGAAGACGTTTGTATGGGATATCTAAATGATTAATATTTAAAGAAAACATGTTATTGTTTTCCAAAAAATACAATACAGATATCCATGTGATATGGAAAATTCCCAATATAGAGCAGTGTTGCAAATTGATATTATTAAAAAAGTAATCTCCTTGGGGTTCAACGCAAATTTATGCAACTACTGTTTGAATAAAAATAATCATAATTGTCAAACACCAATAATTTGCTGTGTACACTCATCATAGCCAGTCCGTTTAACCTGTCGTCTCCAAGTACTTCGCCAGCAGATGTCTTTGAATCCTTAGCAAGTTCTGAAGAAGTGTTCTGAACTGGTAGCAGATGATGCATAGTTTTGTACGATTATTTTCGTCAACATTCTTGAGTTTGAACAGGAAATAAAACATTCGTCCCTCTTTAAGACTTTGGTGAGACAACAAAGATCTTTTTAGTTCTTTCACTTACTGCAGTTTCTTGTAACCTTTGGCCCAAATTGTTGTAAGCCGAAAGTTCTAGCTCTTCTTCTATGCCTTTAAGAGTGGTAAAACTATAAAATGAAGCTGTCGTTTTTCCTTTAACTCATGGATTGTTAGAGTAGCATTGGAAAGGAGATGTAGATATGTCGGAGCATAAGAGGATGTATTGCGTCAGAATTAGAAAACGAATTCCAAAGATGAATTTGCTTAAGTGGATATATCACAACAGGCTAACCTAGGGTTGCAGGATCTATAAAGAATTCGTGAGATGTTGGTTGCTGATGGTTGCTGCGGTGCTTCTAACCTTAACCAAATATCCGTGGTATAGTGTCCAGCATCAAGTCCCGATTTGCCATCGGACCGATTTGCATGTATAACTTTCCCTGTTTTAGAAACACTGTCCAAATGAGAAAATGCGAGTGAATTTTTTCGTGTCACCTTTCCGAGGCTCCTACCATTTCCCCACAGAGGTATGTGTGAAATGTGCTGCGAGGTTTTGAGGATAAGTCCCAACGGGTCTGTTAGATTCGGCAGAGCTAGTTTACTAAGCTGGCTCTACTCGGCAGAGTATCGTTCGCGATTCAAATGATCATACCGGGTGCTGAATGGCAATGAACTACGCTTTTTACTTGGTGGGCGGTATTTCCTTCAATGTAAGGATTCTAATGCCTGCATCCATTCGTACAAATGTGCTTCCTTGAAACACCACTCTGATGCACTTTGTTGGCTGGTTCAGACCAGTCTGGTCTGGCATAGGCTTGGAATGTTTGGCATTAATTTTCTTCTCAAGAGCGACTCGCGCGAAAAACGTTATAATGTCCTTTATAGTTCCCACGTATTTCGGCGGAGGTTTGCTTGGTATGGTGGGTTTCAAATTATTTACTACTAATTGATGTTTGTTGCTGAGAGAGCATGAAAGAACAGATGGCTTTTTGATATACGTTTGTGGTATCTAGCATAGTGCTTGGACCTCCTGTACTTTTGCGGGCAGACATTCGTAGAAACAGCGCAGGCCATTCGAAAGCCTCAATGCCCTACGCAATCTCGGGATCTGCAGGTTTCTTCGGTCGTGACAAAAATCGTCATGATGGCTTTGTTGCTGCAAGGGTTTTGTGCTTACGGTGTTCAAGCGCTTTCGACGTTCGTCAAGCAAGTAATTGCCGCTGGTTTGACTAGATCATGTCAGTGACTCTTTGTTTATATTTATATTGTGTCCTTTCCACGAAATATCAGGGGTTGTTTCATCTTGTCTAGGTAACTACTATATCGTGCACTGCTCATTCTCTGTGTACCCGTCGTTTATTAACGATGCTTCCTATATACTAGTGTACGCGGCTGGCATAGAGAAATGATCTCATTCTGAATTCTGATGAAGCTGATGTGGTTGTGGCATTGTTCTTGCCCCTTTTTCTGAAAATTGGCTGTGTTCATGAGCTGATCTCGCGGCACTGCATATTTAGTAAGTGAGCACAATCGGGTGTGAACAGCGTGTGTTGGAGAGTGGATGCCCTATGCAATGATGCTTACCAGGGGCGCGCGAGCTGGTAATAGTCGCGCGGTACAAGAAGTATGTCCACACGGTGGAAATTATTGAGGATAATATTTTTGTATGTTCTTCTAAGTGATTTTGTCTCTTGAACTGCTAGTCTAATTTGGATGCTCTAAAAAGGCACGTCCTGTAGGGAACAATCTTGCGCAGATTCAACAGCAGTTTTAAACCACTTCTGTGTTGTATGTCGCCTGTGACAAAGCCTGAAATGAACAGGTTTTATACTTTAAGGTGAAAGAGTGTCTTATCGAGTGTGTATGAGATGCAGCGTATGGAAGCTAGGACGCGACCTGCTTGAACAAGAGTGCAAAGCTTTATTGGTGTGGAAATAAAATCATCAAGATCTGCAGCCAAATGAAGTCGCATTTAGGTGCGCTGGTAGGGGGTGATACGGCATGTCAGGCAAGGTGAATAATGTTCTGCCAACCAATTCATGATTGAATTTCCCGTTTAAGTTGGTAGGATCTTCAAGAAAATTAATAGGTCTTGAGGTGGATTCCAACACTCTTTGTTCAGTAATCTGTTTGTTTTTTCTCAGTCGAAATTCATAGAGTGAATGTCCTAAACGTATCTGACCAAGTCATTTTTCTGTGACTGTCATCTACTGAACGCTAGCTTCCGAAATCTGGACCCCATATCTTGACTCGTCGAGTTGCTGGGCCTGAGTGTGGTTCTTCCCAATCATGGTGGGCCCCCCACCCGTAAATATCGAAGCTTAGGGAGGGCTTCTTGCCTCTTGGTAGTCCTTAGTTGAAAATATTTGTATGTTCTTCGTTATTCTAACCGCGCTACCGATTTCCGATTTTATCCGAGTTCTTGGCCTTTTCAAATTTACTTAGCAAACAATATATTATATATATATATATTATATATACTATATATATAGTGTAGTTAGTATAATAGTATAATATTATATATATATATATATTATAAGTATATAGTATAGTATATATATATATATACTATATATTATATATATATTGATATATAGATCGCTGCCACATATGGTCATGAGGCTAATATGTTTACTAGCGATAAAGGATGTCAACAGAAAGTTTAAGAAATAAAGCTAAACTTGTTACAAATCACTAACTTCTGTTACTGTAGCCAAAAGCTTTTTTTTAAAGATGAAGCTAACTCAGATGTGAACAAAGTAAGAGTCATCGTGTAGCATCATAAAATTCCTCCTTTTTAAAGAAGTAGAGTACAACAAATTGTTATTAATATTATAAGTAAACAGTACGTACCAAGTGAATCTAAGTAATAATCCATGATCTTGATGAAATTGAACATAACTTTACAATTTCTTAATGTTTGGTGATTAAAAAATGTAAGGTCACGGTGTGATAATTGCAATGCTACTTTGAACCCTTAGATACACTTAATAAGAGAATTGAGAATCTGACTGAACACAAGTATTCCTAGAATTTATATATACCATATCAACTTAAAAAAAACACATAGAAACAACACATGTTCTTAATCTAGCAAATTAAAAAGAGCATATAAAATGAGTGAGAAGAAGCCTCGTATCGGCAAGAGAAAGGTGAGAAAATGACGATTGCACACTAGCCTTCGCCATATACTCGTATATGTATATATACTATTATATATATAGTTATATATATATATAGTATTAGTATTCTATATATATTATATATATTAGTATATAACTATATATATATATATAGTATATATAACGTAGTATATATATATATATATATTATTATATATATATACTTAGTATTATATATAGCGTAGTATTATATCCGTAAAACGATACTTAAGCGGCCAACAGCCCGGACAGAACGTTAGTTTTACATGATGTTAAAAAAAGATATATATACCTAAAAAGGAGAAATAAACGTACATTATAATAAAAATAACGATCATGGCCGAAAATAATACCGTAAATGATACTGTCTTTAATTTAATTATTTTTATTATTAACATTATTATTATTATTATTATTATTATTATTATTTATTCATGTATTTATTAATTATTAATTATTATTATTATTATTATTATGTATTACATTATTGATGTATTATTATTATTATTAATATTTAATTATTAATTATTATAATATTATTAATTTATTATTGAATATTATTCGCGGGATATGACTCTATATATGAGTAAAACACTTTACTTGGGGGGGGCTGCAGCTCCCCTCCGAGTGGACTCGGGTCGCGATTTGTCTGGTGTGCGTGGTGCCGGACCTGCCCCCCTGACGACGCCCATGTAGTAATAATAATATATATTTAGTTATATAGTATAATATCTATAATATATATATATATCATATATAATAGTATATATATAGTTATATATATATTATATAGTATAATTAATATTATATATATATATATAGCTAATATAGTATATATTGATATGTATATATATAGTAGTTTAGTAGTTATATATTATATAGTAGTTTTGTGTTGTGTGTAAAGAACTGAACGATAAGATAATGGAGATTGGTAATTAGACCAATATAAAATATAAATGTAAATTAAAAATTTCTGAATTAAAGAATAAATAAATAAATAATGAAATTGTTATCCATATAATATCGTCCTCTTTATTTATTTTCTGTTAAAGAAAATGTTAAGGTATACTTTAGTAAAAGCTTCATAGAAAAATAAAATTTTAGAATTGAATTACTAAAGCTTAATAAAATTGTAAAAAAATAAACTCTACATTTTATATGAAATGCATTGTAATAGTAATAAATTAATAACAGAATATGAACATTCAATTTGAATATATAAATACTAATATATAATTAACATTAAAATTGAAATAATTCATCTTTACCACCATGCACTCGATTACTGCAAAGATCAATTCCTGAAAGAAAAAGAAAAAAGACAAAATCTCACACAAGCCCAAGCTACTCAAACCTTTTAGGTGAGTATTTGTCCCGCCTTATTTATATGTGTGCGATGTGAAAATCATTGGAACATCTTTTCATACATTTATCAAATTCTTTTGAAAATCAACTATTATTTATTCGTTTGACATTTAGTTAAATCTTTATCACATCACATTTTGCCTGTTAATTACCCTTCTTATTTTTGCATGGTACCACCACTCGCGGGTATATAGGGCCCTTTTCAATTGGAATGGGCAAAAAAATAAAAAAATAAAAACACCAGGCCCTTGCCTAACGCAATTCTCTCAGGTGGGCGCAGACCTAGGACTTAAAGAGAGGAAGATTGCATACTGCAGGGAAATTAGAGGAAGGTAAGGAGTACCACAAAACATATGCGGCAGGAAAGAAGAAGGCACAACAACAAGTAATATTTGAGTCTCCAATATTCACACCATATTCATGCGAGAGTAAGGCACCTCTTGCGTTACGAGGGCGACGCAGTGGTGGAGGCATGTAAGAGGTCAGTTCTCTCGAGCACCGGCGTTGTAATACCTATATAAAAGAGATAGGGTGCCAATGTCACGTCGTAGAGAAAGAGGATATATATATATATATATATATATATATATAGTATATATAATATATTATATAAATATATATATATATATATATATATATATATAAATATAATTATATATAATTATATTATAGCTATATATAGTATATTCAGGTAATATATATATTAGTATTGAATATGATCGAGGGGGCCGTCATAGTCGGGTGTGGAACTGGGGCAGAAACTGTTGCCAGAAGGGAAAGCGGAAATAGAAAGAGCATCAGGCGTAGGAGATTGATAGAAGAGCACGGAAATCTGAAAGTTTAATTGGAAAGAAGAATGAAAAAATCTTGGAAGGCAGTTCAATATGTGCTTTGTGGATTGTATATTCAGAGGAGAGCGTTTCTTTTACTTAAATTTTCAGTAAATAGCAAAATATTTTTTATTTTTAGTCGGGGTGTTTTACAAAGTATTTTGTATCTTGTTAACATCTTATTTATTTTTATAAAATCTGAGATGCGAGGGAGGCAACATATTTTTCGACAAGCATTTCTTTTATGTTATTTTGATGAATTGATTATTATATTAACCAGAAAATTTAAAAAATGAAGAAACTTGAAACTTTAAATTATAGAGAAAAGTGTGAAGTTGCGTTTCCCGATGTCGTCGAGTCATTGAAGAATATTTTTAAATTCTCTTCGTCTTCGTGAATTCAAATTCTCGTTTGCCATCTGGTGGCAAGGGTTCGGGAATTCAGCTGCTTCACAATTAATCTTTTCGTGAATTGATATAGCGGTATACATATTAAATTAATAATAGTGATAGTTGGTAATTTGTAATAATGGTTAATTGAATATAAGCAGGATCCAGTGTGATATTAAAATAGCAGTGAATATAGTCCAAGTTTACCATAGGGTAAATCCATTGATGTAGTGCAAGCGTAATTGTAATTTTATTTAAGTGAATAGTTGTAAACAATTTAAAATACAGTGAATATACAGTGTAGAGCTGAAATAATATTAATCAAAAAGTGTATATACATAATAGATAATAGATAATATATTTTTAAATACGATAGTAAATATTAGAGATTATTAGTGAAATATAATGTAAATTTGTTAAATATAGTGTTTTGCACAATAAACAAATAATAATGATAGGTAAATAATTGTATAGTGTTAGTGTATATTTTATATAGTGTAGTTTTTAATGTTAAGTGTACCTATGTATTTTGGTATAGTGTATATATTACTTTTTTTTAAATAGTTTTAATATTTATATTATTTAAAAGAATTAGTTTAATGGTGATAGCATTCAAATATTTTGTTTTATTCGCTGTTACGAAAGTGCCACAGGTGGGAGAATGTGAGCAATTCTCACTCCTTAGGCTTTGCTTCGTCCTGGCTCGGAGTTAATTGGCAGGTACACGGCCTCCTAGAGTTAGGGCTCTGCCCGTGGAGGCGGCTTGGTGTTTATGTCTTCTGTAAAAAATAAATATATATTATAATTAGTTAGGTAGTAGTATATATGTATAGTAGCTAATTAGTGATTATTAATAGTATAATGATATATATTATATATATATAGGTATGATATAGTATATATATACTATATTATACAACCGATCTTCGATGGTTATAGGGGAGACAGGGTTTACGGCGACCGGTCCTTTCCTTTTTGCTTGACATTTACTCTTAGTCCAGCGTTTGGTATCTTATGCGCTCTGGAAGCAAGATCCTCTTGAGAGAGCTCTTGAGGAGAACTGAGTTTTGAAGCCTACATGGGAGCAAGATGCCTAGTTCAAAAATGAAGGGGAAAAACCTACCTGAGAGTGTTTAACTGAAATGGCTTTCTGGATTGTTCTAGGGGGGCAAGAAGGAGAAGACGCTGGACGCTACTGATCAGGGCGAAAGCTTTCCTGGGAGGGTTGTTTTAGATATATATTATTATATAGTTATATATATAAACTATATAATATAATATATCTATATATATTATATAATATATATATATAATATTATAATATATATATATATATATATATATTAATATATTATATATATATTATTATATTATATATATATATATACATATATTATATATATATATTATATATAATTATATATTTATAGTATATATAGAGATAGGATAGTAACTGGTACTATATGTATATATTAATATATATATATATATATAGATATATATAGTATGATTGATTATAAGTAGTATATAATTATGTAAAGTAAGGATCTGCATAGAAATAATAAGAATAGAGGAGTGGTCTTTTTGTAAGCTGAATGAAATGAATGTGGCTAGAGTGTGGTGGGAACACTTGGACAATCTGCATAATATTGGCAGTAATAAATAGCTTGAAAAGTAGGACACTTACAGAAAAAACCAATTACATAGTTGTGGAATGAGCTGTGTGAAAGTTATTACAGAAAATGTAAAAAGAAAATAAAAAATAAATAAAAAAAAAAATTAGGGGGCTCGAGCCCGGAGGGGATGGTCGGAGGACGTTTTCCATACCCCGTGGGGAGGGGCGGACGGAACCCGCTGACACCCAAATACCACAGAGCGGGGGTTCCGGAGACCCTCCCCGGAGGGGGGGAAATAGTCCACCCTGTCGTTCCACCGGAAGGCCGAGAGACCCCGACTCCTGCATCTTTGCGGTTTACCGCTTTTGGGTTATTCCTTTAGCTAAAAAAAAAAAAAAAAAAAAAAAATTAAACGACGAGTCGTAAAACGTCACTGGTCCTATATGTTTTTGAATCATGTTTTTTTCACCCCCTAAATTGATTTTTAGGATCATATACTAGAAATATATAGAAAAAAAAAAACAAAAAAACATCGAAAAACTGACGGATCAGTACATTTTGATGGTTCCCTATATATATATATATATATGATATATTTATAGTTAGTATATATATATATTATTATATATAATATAACTATCTATATATATAATATCGAAGTCAGACGAAAATTGAATTTACATATATATATATAATATATATTATATATAATATAATATAGTATAAAATATATTTATATATATTATATATATTAATATATTATTATATATATAGTATATATATATAATAATTATATAATATATATATATATAATATTATATTAATATAGTATATATATATTACCAAAGGTTTCTACTTACGAAAGGAAGGAGGTAGAGGGAACTGGTTCCTTCTAAGAATTGAAAAATTTTACCGCGACAATCATCCATCAGCAGTGTTCTTGGATGTACAAAAGAAAAAAAATGATATATTTCCATAACTTTTATTTTACTACTAATACGTATATAGTATATATTATATATATATATATATATATATATGATATATATTAATAATATTATAATATAGTATATTTTATATATATATACTAGTATATATGTATAGTATAGTATATTAATATAGTATATTATATATATATATATATATATATATAGTTATATATATTATATATATATATATATATATATATATGATAGTAATATATAGATATATATATATATATATAAGATTATATATATAATATAATATATATATATATATATATATAGTATAGTAATATATATATATATAATATATATATATATAATATATATATATATATATATTAATATATTATATATATATAGTATTATTGTAGGAGATATATGCTGGTATTTTGGTCGAAAGAGTGCGTCTATGGTGATTGAAGGTCTGATTGGTGAAGAAATAGGTGCGTTTAGGAGTGGTAGAGGATAGTGTGGATCAGAATCTTTACATTGAAACGAGTGATTGAGAAAATGAGGAAGAAGAATAAATTGTCTTTAGGTTTTATGGATTTCAACAGGCGTATGATAAGATAAATAGGAAGGCTCTATTGCAGGTGTTAGCGTGATATAATGGTGTTGGTGGTAAGCTGCTGAATGGAAAAGTAGTATGACGATAGTGAAGGCGTGTGTAAGAATAATGGAGTTGCAAAGTGATTGTTTTTAATATAATAGCGGAGTGAGCGCAGAATGTGTTATGCACTCCTTGGTTTATTCAATTTTTTTTATGGAATTGGTTATGAAAGAATTACGAGGTGAGGGACGGCTCTTTGATCATTTCATGGTAATTTCATCTATAGCCTGGCAGATTCCCAATCTTCAACACTTTCTCGCTCTCGAACCATTACCTCTTCCTACTAATGACCTCTCCCTAAATAATCCTATTCCTTTTTTGCACATCAAACCTACACATATTCAACTATCACCTCTTCTTACTGCCAATATTAGTTTGCCGATTTTTCGAAATGTTCCCACCGACACTTAGTTACATTCATTTCAATCAGTTTACAAAAGCACCACCCCTCCCTCTTCATTATTTTATGCAGATTCCCCTTACTTATATATATATATTATATATATATATATATATATAATATATATAATATAAGTATATATAAATATATATTATATATATATATATAGAGATTGATATATACAAAGTCGTTTATATAATTAAGAGAAAAATAATGGAAATATATATTTTTTTTTCTTTTGGTTTGTAGAAATCAAGGAAAAAAAAAAAACAAATGGGCTTTGACAATGGGAAAAAATTGGAAATGGGGTGGGGGTTTTTTAAAATTTTTTTTTTTTTTCAATTTCTAGAAAGAACCAGTTCCTCTCCTCCGCTTTCGTAGTTTTTAGATAAACTTTGGTAATATAATATATATATATATATATATATATATTATATTATAGTATAATTGTATATATATTATATAATATTATATATATATAATATATATATATATATTAATTAATAATATATATATAATATATTATATGGTAAATTCAATTTTTCGTCTGAGTTTCGATATCGATATATTGAACTATATCGATATATCGAGTATATGATAATCGGATTAAATTCGATATTATTATATATAGTATATATATATATAATATATTATTAATATATATTAATATATAATATGTATATATATTATATACTATATATATATATATATATAAATATATATATATATAGTATATAATGATTATATAAATATAGGGCTGCGGAGACCGGCAAATTTTTTTCCGGCTCCGGACTCCGGCTACCAGCATTTTAAAATTACGCGGCTCCGACTCCGGCTCCGGCTCAGCGATTTTAACAATTACCCGGCTCCGACTCCGCTCCGGCTCCAGCATTTTAAAATTACGAGCCGCTCCCGAACTCCGCTCCGGCTTTCCGGCTCCGACCCCTAGTTAAAATTCCTTCTCCATTTACAGTTGAATCATTAATCTGATACAGAATTTTGGAGGGTATATGAAGATTAAATGTTTGATAAGGACATCTTTATTAACTGAATTTAAACTTTAGAAATATTTTATTGTGAAAATAAGAATTTTTAAGAAATACAGAAAAAGGATAAATTCACTTTCTTCATAAATTTTAATAATAATTTCTCTTAAACACCTGAATTCTATCCTACCGTTAATTTAGGGCAATTAGCTTTTTCCTAAAAAGATATAAAAATCATATTTTAGAGTCATCCTAAAAACTAAATAATTCCTGCGTTGACTATGAGCCTGATACATATATACATAATTTATTCAAAACGGATTATATAGTATATATATATATATCTATATATATATATTATAATTACGATTAGTGTATTATATATAATATATATATATATATATAATATATATATATATTATATATATATTATTTATATATAGTATATATATATATCTTGTGATATAGTAATATATATAATTATATTGTATATATATATATATTATATATATAATATATATATATATATATATATATATTATTATATTTGATATATATATGTTATTTATTTCTTCTTCAAATACCATATATATACTGCATTAATTTTAAACAATCAATTTCTTCCTAACTTTTTAAAATAATTTTCTTCGAAAAGCCCGACCATATGTAACAAATTTATTCAAAAAATTGTTCTAAAAGTAAAACCATCAATAAATCCTCCTTTAACGACGTCCTTAGATCCCTTCTAATTTATTTTTACGAAGCAGAAAAATAAGCTCTCATCATTCACTTGACTAGGAGGCAAAGCTGTAATTGTGCAAGCGGCATCTTGCAAAATATTTAAGGATAGCAATTGATTGCCTCTTTTTAACTATAAACTTTGATTTCCGGTCGATTTTCCTTATTTCATCTAAATGGAATTCTACCTTTTATTTTCTAGAAGATATTTAGTTGAATGTCTTTTACTAGTAGATTGTTTTTAGTTTTTGTTCAATCGGCTTTCTGCATCTTAATTTTCCCATTAATCTGCAAGATGTGACTCTCTTCATCTTCATCTGAACAAAATTCTACAAGGAAGGATTTCCTGAAACTGCTGAACTACTGATTCCCGGCCCAGATTGCTGTTCTGATTAGCGTTATTCATTTTATCCTAGTTCGCAAAGAACACTCCATTTGAGCTTTAAAAATCAGATCTTTCAGTTCTGGAGATTCTAAGAAAGATTGTCGAGACAAAATTTTTTTTTCAGTTAAACATTCTTTCCTTCTTTTCATGGAATTTATTTGTGATTTGCTAAATCGTCCTATAAAAATTTCCTGCAGTCAAGTCTCTTATTGAAATAGTTTTTTTGTTGTAAAGTATGGTTGTTTTAATAATTCTTCGAGTGTTTCGGTTTGTCCCACTGAATGTCGGAGAGAGAAAGTTCAGAAGTAGACGGGCGCATCATACTACTACTATAAAATCTTTAGTTGCAAGAAGCCTTTGTAACTTTGAGCATACGACATGGTACTTCCCCATCGCTTGTTTCTTGACTAAGATTGCAACTTGCAGCTGTTCTTAGAACTTCCAGTTAATGTTTGTGGGGTACGATTGCTGCTTTGCTATTGTCTCGCCCCTGCTTAAGATTTGCTCTATGAGTATTGTGGGACCATCACCCACTGCTAACTGTAAAATATAATAAACTCCACATCTCATGTGTGCATGTTAACGTTATCGGGAACATAGTGTTTTCATAGTTTTATCAAGTTCATTCTGAAACAACTATTACGTCTTCGTTTGGACATTATATCAGTATCGACATTTCAATTGCTATTCTCGCCTCACGCCCTCTATTGGTCGCTATTTGTATTTTTTCAATACGTACTGATCAATGTTGATGCGTTATCCGTAACTGAGCTACTAATTATTTGTCTCTTGTTATTTCGAATTTTTTTTCAAACTGTCAGTAAAAAATTCATGAATATATTCGCTGAAATGTTGAGTGATTTTTTTTCCTTTTTATCTGTGGAAAGCATTTTATGTTAATCTTTACAAGTATTTTGAAGCATAATACTCAGTTAACTAAAAAGAAATACGGACACCAAAATAAGAAAAATGTAAATGAGAATAAACGAGAATGTATATCAAACAATTCACTGGCCAACAAAAATTTTTTTTTTTTTTGCTGCCGAAGGATTTGTATCGAATTTATAGTGTATCGGGTGTGCTGATTTCAGAAATGACATAGTTTCCAAGATTTGGCTCATAGTTTCTTGAGAGATACAGGGTATGTTCCAGAAATTTACTCCTTTATACAAATATCTTTTAATGCATATTTTACAGTAATATCGTTTTTATTTCTTTTTTTTTAAGGGGCTTAACCTTTATAGTATACGTTATTATTTTCTATTTTCAAGAACCCTATGCAGTACTCACAAGAGTCCTCGTTGATAACCCCAATGTATTCTGCTACATTTGTGGTGAATATTGCCAGGAGAATCAAAGAAGAAATATTACAAACTTTGTGAAAAGCAAGCATATCTGGCATAACTTTGGAATGGAAAATTAATTCGGAGACCAAGATAAAAAGTCTGGCTGCCCCATATGGTCTGTTAAAAACGTGTTGTCGAAAGGTCACGTCAGTGAAAAAAAATTTGAAAGAAGAAAAAGGTTTAAAATTTGGTTTTGTGCTATGGTATGGCGGGAGCCAAGAAATCAACCACGAGTGACTGTTATGTTTTTTGTTGTGGTTTATATTGTGAAAGGGTTATCAATCGTACAAAAAAACCTAAATTTGAGTTTCGGATTGGAATTCAGCAAGGCGAGCCTGCTACAACACTCCGACGATGTCCCCATCCCAGTGTTTACTACACTCCCCCAGACCTGGCATTGTCTGATGAAGAAGATATCCAGGATTTTGTGTGCACACGTGCAGATAGTGGTAGTGAATATTAAGAAAGTACTTCTACACAGCAACAGTTCTCCCAGGAAAAGATCAATGATTTAGTACGAGAGCTTAAAGTCTCTCCAAGCCAAGAATTTTTCTAGCTTTTAGCATCCTAGACTAATGAAAAAGGAACTTCTCCTGTCTCAAGGCCGAATGTAAAATAACTTTTTTTCGGGCAAGAGAGGTAGTACTTCTTCCATTTTCATTGAAGAAGAAGAGCCTAGTATACTGTAGGAACATCCCTGGACTCCTACTCCAAATGGGGTTACCCTAATACCGACCAGAAGATTGGGCGATCTGTTTATGGATTATGTTCAACGAGAACTTTTTGAAGTGTTGTTTTATTGAACCAATGACCAATAGGTTATGCATCGATCCATAGCTTCACTTCAACAAAACTGAAAGAGAGAATATGAAATATAAGAATGATCTTGCAAAAGCTTAGATATAATGAACAACCAGTGGTCTATATGCGTGGATTTGAAGATGGTCAACATCCTTACTTGGGCAGCAAAGCGGATATATAAGTACCCTTGTTCAATGGCTGTGGGATAGCTAGGGCTAAAGAAGACCACTGGGAAAAAGTTATGGCCTGCTAGGGAAAATATTGACTGTTAGGGTGCATCAAAACTTCAATTTAACGACCACTGGTTCGGACAGCGGGAAAAAATTATTTCCCACCACCTCCACATCAAACTAGGACTGATGAAGCAATTTGTTTAGGGCCCTAGACAAAGATGCGTGAATGTTCAAATATGATTTGCAGATTTTTTCCAGGGTTGAGTATGGAGAAACCCAAAGCTGGAATCTTTAGCGGCCCTCAAATTCGCCAAATCATCAAGGATGACAATTTTATAAATTCCATGACTGATATTGAAGCTTCTGCCTGGAAAAGTTTTGTCTTGGTTGTTCAGAACTGTTTGGGCCAACCATAAAATCTGCCCCAACTATTTGTAGAACTCGTAAGGAAAATGCTTTCAGACTTTCAAAAATATTGGAATGCTAATTATGAGCATAAAAAGTTCACTTTCTACATAGTCACTTAGTTCGGTTCCGGATAATCTAGGATGTTATATTGAGAAACAAGGGGAGAGGTTCCATAAGATATCAAGGTGATGGAAAGAAAGATAAGATACAAGGAAGTACTGGGAACACACATGATGGCAGACTATTTTTGGAGCCTTCAACGTGATTGTCCTCATTCTGCACACAGAAGACAATCATTTAGACAGCGATATGTAATGCATTAATTGTGATTTCATTGTACTGAATTGAATGTCTTGACCTATTAGCATTTTATGTACTTACTACGATTAACCAATTTTGTGATATATATCTTTCGTGTTTTTTATTGTTAATTACGTTACAACCTAACATAAATTGTTGTTATTAATGTATTTTTATGACCACCCTGTATCTCAAAAAACTAGAGCCAATCTAGGAAAACGGAGGGTCATATTCGGAATCAGGGCAACAAGTTACCTATAAAATGAACCTTCAAATGTTTTGCCGCAAAATCTTTGTTGGCCAGTGATATTAATTGAAACTAGTACGTTTATGTTGCCAGTAAGGTCTTGCATTAAGGGGCTCAAGTTACTCTGGACGTATTGAATTTTCAACTCCAGCTGAAAATGAACGGAAATCTTTAGAAGCTTAGGCTTTCGAGAAATGAGGTGACCGGTTTTGAAAAACCACAACTTCTATGTTCGTCTTAAAAATCAATGTTACCGAGCCCATTGATACAGAATGAAATCATACAGTCATTTAGTCAGCTTATACAAGGAAGAATAGTGGAAGAGTTAACAAAAAAATTTTATTAAGTATTAGCTGATGGAAAACAACGAATATTTCACCAAAACAGAACAAGTTTTTCACTTTGTTAGTACGCGATTGTGTGATGGAGGTGATACTCCTTTTACTTTAAGAGATGATTTTTTATCATCTTTGTTCCGGTTTATTGATTATCTCAGGAAAGCATTTCCGAATGTAATTTTGGAGACTAGGCTTTATCTTGGTTTAAAAACTCAAAAATTAAGAGGCCAAGGATCATGATGGAGCCTCTTCCATGAGAGCGAATTCCGAGGAGGGCAATCTGTTATTCGGAATGGGTATCCTAAAGCTCTATACACAACATTGTTAGACATTGCTCTTAAATCTATGTCTCTCAGACTTTCTATAAATTCAGGCAATTCGAAACGTTTAGATTCATCTCTGAAATATGCACTTTTTCGATCGAGTCCGAAGCGCACAAACTTCTGGAAGATAAAATAAAAAGAGTTTTCTAGAACCAAAATAACAAGAGGATCAAAAAGATTGTGCGAGACCAGATGTGTGAACCTCCTCTCCACAATCATTCCTTTTTTTAAAGAGACTCTTGAGCCAATTCCTTGAATTTGGAGGAAATAAAAAAAAAAATTCCCTGGTAAATTATCACTCACAGAAAGCTACATCGTTGTTAAATTCAATCAGTAATTTGAATTTTATAAAACATTATACGTTTTAAGTAATTTCTCGGAATAGCCTACACCTTGTCTAAACAGTTACAGAGTGTCCATTTGAAAATTGTCAGTGCAATAAACTAGTTGAAAGACATTATTCAACTTCTCGAAAAAAAGATAGACAAAAATGCAGAACAGAGTTTAAAACCATATTCACACACAAGCTAAAAATGGATGCGACAGCTTAGGTATTGAAATAACAATCCAAGAACTACGAAGTTTCAGAAACATCGTTTGTATGTGCCTACATCGAGTCCTGAATCATATTACCGCATCTCAGTTTTATTCCGTTTATTTTGATGATCTGATTTTTCTTAGTTGACTGTCGATTTCTTCGCATTGAAACCTACTATCATTTTCACTTCAGTATATTTACCAGAGAAGTGCAATGTACCTTATAAGGATATTGAAAAAAGCATCCTCTTTTATTAAGACGACCTTCTAGACCCTCACGAGGATACACTAAAAGGAAAGTTGGTGTCTCTGGCAGCGTAAATGGCTATTAAGAAAATTGAAAAACCAAAAAACTTGCGATTGGGTCTTTGGCAAGGTGACGAGAGGAGGTTCTAACATTGCTACTCTCCTGAATATCTTAGGCAGTATTGCCTGTATCCACCGCAGCAGCAGTATTAGAAAGAACCTTTTCGACATTAAAGGCATCTGAAAACGTATTTACGAAATAGTGTTGGAGAGGATCGCATTACAGGTCTGCGTTACTCAGTTACGGTCAATTCATCGAGATCTCAGCACAGGTCAGCAAAGAAAATATTTTGAATCAACCTCATCAAAAGCAAGGCAACTGAAAATTGACCTTATTAAACGATGGTAAGTTTTATGAGATTATATATATATATATATTATATATATATATATATTATATATATTATATATTATATATATTTTATATATAATATATATATATAATATATATATATATAATATATATATATATATATATACATAGATATATAATTTTATTTAAAAGTATTATTATATTATTATTTATGTAATAGTATATATTATATATATATATATATTATTATATATAATATATATATATATATTATATTATATTATATAAAATATATTATATATAATTATATATAATATATATATATATAATATATATTAATATTATAATATATATATATATATATTATATATATATATATATATATATAATATTAATATAGTTATATATAATATATATATATAATATATTATATATATATATATATATGATATATTTAATATAATATATTATAAATATATAATAATATATATATAATATATATATATATATTATATATATATATTATATATATATATATATATATATTATATATATATTATATATATATATATATATATATATAATTAATTATATATATATAATAATTAAAACCATTTGAAATGCTAACCACTGCGAAAGTGCGCAGCCCCCCCCCGAAAATTCTGGCACGGGCCTGATATTCTCCGTTTTAATTGGTGCAGATAAAATTTATTTTTTCATATATTAGTGGTTATAGTATGCTAGCAATTAATTAAATTGAAAACGAAGAAAGATACAAATATGAAGTATTAAAAATTATTTGACAAAGTTAGCCAAAACGTTTTGAATGAGAAAGAAAATCTCTTTAAACATTATAATTGTTTATTTTCAAGGTGAGCAATGTAGGTATCTTATTATAATAATTTACAGCTCTTTTAAAGCCTAATACGATATATCGACCAAGACTCTTCAAGGAGTATCTTTAGATCAGTTTTCTTTTACGTCATATCAGAGAGTTGAACGGATAGTTATTGGGGCATCAAGGGTGGTAAAGAAAAGTATGACTATATATTCAAAAAAGCTACCTAACATCATGGTTAAGGATATGGTCTTGGATGTGATTAGAAAGAGCCTAGCAATTTTAAGAGTCGCCATATATAAATACTTTATGCCCATATAGGATAAAAAACCGCTAAAGTAGAGAAAGTTTATTATATATAATATATATATTATAGCCCTTTATTAGCCTTTTGTAAGATTATAAAGATATACTACTCTATATAATAATTTATACTTACGGTATAAAAATATATATTAATAATACTTCTCTAATAAATCCAGCATTTAGTATTACACAATTATCAAATATCCATAATCTCTCAATATCGAGTAAAAGTTACTTAACCCCTACACCGAACGGGAGCTTCGGATCAAAAAAAAATTGCTTTTCACAGGTAGGCCCTCTATGATCATAAATAGACGTTTTAGGTCGAAATGAAAAAAAAAAAAAAGAAATAAAAAAAAACATATTCATAATCTTCAAAATAAACAAAGCTACAGCTGAATGAAATACATTATTATTGGAATCCTTGGTAAAAATTTAAGTAAAGTGGAAAAATGGTAAATTAAAGAGTATAAATACCCCAGGTATAACTCACACCGAGTAGGAGTCTTAGGGGTCTTCACGTACCTTCCGTAGGGAACTACGGGTATATATAGGACTATTTTCCCCCCTCCGGGGAGGTCTCCGGAACCATTATTACTCTTATTGTTATTATTATACTGAGGTTAATATATATATGGTCGGCGGGGTTTTCTCACTCCACGCCCCTCCTCCATAAGTAGGTATGGAAAACGTTACACCCCTCCACTGTTATCCCCGTCTCGGTACTTACGAGCCTCACTTACATTGCGCTGTAAATTACACTTTTTATCAATAATATATATATTAAATTATCGGGCCCCATCACACACAAAGGGTTCAAAAAAGAAACATAAAAAAATAAAAGAACAAATAAATTAAAATAAACAAAAAAAAAATGTCATTTTCCAATACAAAAACATCTTTATTTATTTCTGAGAATTTCTCTATCAGTATTTTCAAAGAAAACTCCTGATCCACACATCCCGTTCCGTTATTGTGAGGAGCGTTAAGTAACTTATAGATTGCAAATATAAGTAAATATTAATTATAAAAATATATATATAAATATAATAATATATGATTATATATATATATTTATATATAATATTAAATAAATAATATAAAATATAGATATATAATAACTCATATTTCAATATATATATAAATATAATAATGATATATTTTTATATCATAATTACAAACGTATCCCCATTTATTGGTGACATAATATTTTTAGCTTTTACCTACGATACAAGCCACCTTCAATTCTTACTTATTCAGTGCTAACGTATGGAACTTTTTTACTTATATGGTAGGTAGTCGCGTTTACTTTATTATTAGTCTCTAATATAAATAGTGCACAATTATAAGTTTTTATTAAATTGAAAAGTGGATATATAAGATATTAGTTATGTACGTATATATTTACAAAATAAAATTGGTTTGTGAGTTTAAACTAATTGAGTTTAGAGTGTAGATAGTGCATTTTAAAATAAGTACTAGAATGTGCTATTATGGGTTAATTGTAGTTTTGATTAAGAAGTCAAGGTTGGTTTGTTAGTGTATATCTGACATAATGTATCCATCGTTGATGGTAATGTTGAAGAGTTAATGTATGAGAGTCGATTTATAATGAATCGTCCCTCCAGCTGTTATGCGAATAACTCGGAGCATGACTAGAAATCTCTGGATGGGGAGAATTGTAGAGAGTAGGAGGCTTCATATCATTGGTGTTAGGTTACCCAAATGTTTGGGTAATAGTGTTAAGATATGAAAAAGGATGGCAATTTCTATCTACGTAATGCTGCATCTCGACTCGCGGCTGTCATTAAAGATTCAAGTGACAATGGCTCACACCTGGTATGAAAAATTGATTAGCTTGAAGCGACGAGAAGGTAGTGTTGTAAGTAATATTTCTTTAAAGACTAAATCTGAGTCTATCAAAGTAATAGTAGAGTTGGATGTAGGCCAGAAAGACTAGGTTATCAGAAATAATATGTGATACATTATGATTCATTATGTGTTAGGTGAATTGGAAGGAAATCTGTTGAATGTATATGTGTTAGGATTTTAAGAATCGAGTGATGGGTTTGAGAGTGTGATAATTCATGTTGTGTTTTATGTTAATAATTTTAGTTAGTGAGTAGTGTAGGCTGAGATGGAGAGTGTAGAATAGTTATAAGTAAGGTAAGTGTGAGTATATAAATCATATTGAGTTGAAAAAGAAAGAGTAAAGATAGAATAATGAGAGATAATGTATTTTAAATAGAGTGTTTTGCAAATAAATCAGTTATTGTAAATGTGAATAACATAGTTGAAAGTATATATACTGAAACAAATCTTGAGAAGCAAATGAAGAAGCTCTCAGGTTTTAGTATTTATTACCAATAAGAAGTATGTGGAATGTGCTAAAAGTAAGAAGTAAGAATATTATTTTTAGTGTATATATATTATTATTATAAGTATTAGTTATATGATATAAATATATATATATTTGGTGAATGACAAGAGTTGATGGACATATATAGCACGCTAAAAAGTAAAAAAAGAATATGCTATGGGTTGAATGTACATAATGAGTCTCAAAAGAAAAAAATGTTTGAAGATGGTAGCATAGGCTACGGAAAAAAGAGGAATCAGCCTAAAACAGTGCGAGTACGCAGGAGAGAAAAAAAGAGGTAACTAGAAAACAAGCTTGGAAGGAGTTGAATGGGTGGCTTACATATAGATCAATAGGAAATAGAGTATTTCCTTCCTGGAAGGAAGCGGCGGGAAAGCGTTGTAAGAGAGATGCAATTAGAGGGGGAATCTCGGCTTAGAATAATGAAAGGGCATGGTTGCTTTCGTAACTGACGTAAATGAATAAGGGAGAGTGTGGACGGAAACTTATCAAAACCCATCCTGCGCATCAAACCCCTATGAACATTAGGAAAGAGTTTATCAAAGAGATGGTGCGTGTGGGTTTGATGTGCAAGAAGGAATATTCCGGTATGTACTCCTTTGCGCGCACTGGAAGAGGTGCGGATAGGGTAGGAGATGTAATGATTGGCCATAAGAATCTTGTAGCGATGTGACGAAAGTTGATGAATGAAAATCTGCAGGGAGGCCGAGTATAGATGACACCCCGACTATTACTGCGAGTTCCTAAGCGGTTTATTCCTCGAAGTTAGATTACGTAGAGCTGATATAGTAGAATTATATGAAGTGTAAGAGGAGAATTATCTTAAACCGAACTTGCAGTTATTCCTGAATGGGATAATTTAAACTTATTTAAGCGAGAATATATAGTTTATCAAGGGGAAATTTACATATATTATATATGAAGTGACATTAATTTATATAATGTATACCTATAATTATATATATTAATAATGAGTAGTATATATATAGGAGGTCTCTCTTTATGTAGAATAGGATAATTATTTAATTAGTAGGAAATAGTTATTATAGATGATATTTGTCATATAAGAGAAGTATAATGGTATATAAATGAGCTCTGAAGTACTCTTTAAGATCGGAAATCACACCGAAGATTCATCGAGTGCTGAGGACTGATTGGTGAATAACATGTGACATTCTAAGAAAGATGGGTTATAATTAAATAGGGACGAATGTGTGGAATCAAATCATATGAGAACAGTGAAACAAATTTTAGCCGAAACATGATGAGAGAAGAATATAGAATTGATCTATTTTTAGTTTTGATTTTTAGTGGATTTAACAACAAGGGCGTATGATAGGAATTAAATAGGAAAAAGCTCTATGGGAGGCGCGAGGGTTATTTCAATATTAATAGATAATTATGTGTAGGTCTAGGGCTTTCAGAATAGGGAAGACAATAAGTTATGTTTATTCGACCAATATGTAGTAAGCGATGTATTGTTATAGAAAAATTTGGGCATTGGAACCTCAGTAAGCAGGTGAAGTCCCTATATAAGTAAGGAGATATGTTATTATTGGCAGGGATGTGCTGTGCCTCCTTGGTGATTATTTTACTAAATTTGTTATATGGATAGGGTTATTAAAGGAATTAGAGGTTGTATAGTAGGTTGAGCTAGATAGGTAAATATATATGATGTTTAAGAATAGATGGATGAGATATAAGAAGAGATGTGTAGAGGTATTAAGCTCTACCTAATTTTATATGCGTAGTAATTATATATATCATCTGAATGATTTTCGGTTTTGTGTGTCGAATCTGATAGAGTATGTTCTGAAGAGGATTGGCTTAGAGAGATTTGCAGGGGTGTGGGACAGGGAAATTAGGAAATAGAAGGATAAATGAAAGAGGTATAGGGATTAAGGACCGACGAGACACGGGTGCGGTGCGGGCTCGGTGCAAGAGTAGCGCCACATCGAGAAATTTCAGCGAACCTGGTGCGGGTGCGGCAAAAAGAAAAGAAAATAAAAAGTGTGTTGCACCGATGCAGATCGCACGAGATAACAAAGGATTGTGGCAGGGTGTGGAGCACTCACAAGAACTTGCGTAAACTGAGAAAAAATTATCGGTTTCACAGTGATATACTTGCTGCCGACCAATTGTAGATCGAACATCGCGAGCAGACACACCCTCAGGCTCCAACAATTTCGAAAAATAAAAAAAATTGAAATAATGACGTGAGAAATTGAGTGGATATAGTGTTTTAACGATATATAAGAATATATAGTAAATATATATTTTTTTAATATATATAATAATATAATTAGTAAGATATTATTAATATATATATATATATATATATATATAATATAATATATATATATATATATATATATAATATATATATATATAATATATATATATATATTATATAATATATATATAATTAGAAATATTATGTTATAATTATATTTATATAGTTATTAATAGATATATAAGAGTAATCATATATATATATATATTTTATATATTATAATATTATATCATTAATTAATATATGAATATATTATTATATGTAGTAAGTAATATAATATAGTGATAAAATGATTATTTTATATATTCATATATATAATATATAGCTATATTATATATATATATATAATATATAGGACTAAGATTTATATTCCTTTATTGAATATATTATTAATTAGTATTAATATAGATGAGTAATCATTAATTTATCTCTGTAAGATATAAATGGATGAGTAGAAGCGACATAATTAATTTACTACTATATGATACGGTATATATACTTTAAGTTATGCTTTTGGTAATATATATATTAATAATTTAAAGAATATATGAGAGTATGCCCTTTCTCAGATAGGGAATATAGCACAATCATCAAGAGACACATAAGAGTAGAAGGCAGTTTTTACAAAAGTGATTTATTATTATTTTTTTTTTTTTAATATAACAAATTGAACTAAATGTAAGATGGCCAGAAGAGTTTGGATATAGCGACACATCAGTGTTGAAAAGAAGTAAGAAGAGATAGATAAGAAGAAAGAAAGATAAAAGCAACATAGCTAAGATATAAAGAAAGACGAGCGTCTTTGTAGGATGCTTATATGGCTTGTAGACGAACAAGGCTGTCACGCACGTTAGTGAAATAATCCACTGTTCTCCAAGATATTTGTCAGAGAAATTTTGAATCAAGTGTGTAACAAGCATCACAAAAAATAGTTATTAGGCTTTACTGATTGTTAGAATTTCACTATCATGAAAATTGTTACTAATAACAATTTGTTATCAGTGCAGAGCCATAAATTTAGAGGTAGAAAAAATAACTTTCCAACCTATCGTCACTCTCATCATTTTTATTCCTTGACGGTCATTGTCTGAGGATATTAATACTCTCTTCAGAGTTATTACGAGAGGAAAAAAACAAGTGTTTGCTGATTACCTGCTACAACATGAAAAATTGTCCTTATCGACTCATGAAAATATTGATGCTTCTTGGTAGATACTATTGCTGATAGATAATATCGAGTCTGGAGCTTATTTGTCTACCACGCTATCAAATTGGTGAATGGCGTAATTGGCAACTACACCATTTCCAATTTTCTTATTAGCAGATGTTTCCTCCACGATACTCTTTTGTATGTTGCTCTCAGAGTATGTTTCGTCGGTTTGTGAGGTACTTAGTGTTGTAATGAGAAAGAGTACATGTGTAATTATATATACTTATATATATATATATATTAAATTATAATATATTATATAATTATATAGTATATATAATAATAATATATATAATTAAATATAATTAATTAATATAATATATATATTATTATATAATATATAAATATATTAATTAATAGATATATATATATATTAAATTATATATAAATTTATAATATTATATAATATAATATATATATTAAAGTATATATATATAATATATATGTAATAGTATTTTCTATTTTCAGTTTATATTACGAATATTAATTAATATTGCTCATGTAACATTTAATAATAGGAAATTATTAATTATAACAAAATATATTATATGCTGTCAATTCTTTATATATGCCAACGTCATTGTAAAAATAGCTCCTAACCTTAATTTTGTTAAGTGTGTTGGAGAGAACTTACATTTAGACGCGACAATGTAGCTTGTCACTATTAGTTAGAAAGGCTTATTAATTGTTATACGTTGGTATGTAAAGTTGGGGGGACCAGGATAAGTACCTGAGGTATTTCCAACATCTGTAGCTGCATATTCATGTTCAGGAATCTGAGAAACCTGGTTTAAAAGGAAACGTAATCAACATGAAATTTTGCTGTTAATCATATAGATTTAGGCGAGAATCAGTAAAATTCACGTAACGGTAGGTTGTTACTTCTGTTGACAAAATGTAGCAGGGTTCCCTTCAAATCCAACATTGGATCCAGTATGCAAACCTACACACGCAAATGCGTTCAGTTTCTCATTCAGTGATTTTCTGTTACCTACAACTTCGTATGAATTTACTGATTGACTCAGAGGATGAACCCTCCGATCATAACAAGGGTATTCAGATCCTTGACTGTTGAACCATCAATATATTGGACATTTCACATGCCATGAATCACACAGAGGAGCTTAACTAATGTGCGAGATCTAAAACCCTCACAAACAGACTGAGAATCTGCTGGCTTCCTTAGGCTTCAGGGCTGGAATATATTAGAGAAAGGTGTAAACATTTTCATTTAGAGGCAGACAGAGACAGGTTTGCAACTATTTTGTGCAGAAAGGGCATTGTATTATTTCTGTGATTGTGATATGGCCTATTGGACATGCATTGTTGGACGAGTGAGCTATTAACCAGCAGCAGTCACCCGTTTATTGATTCCTATAAACGTAGTCATCAAGGCAGGCACTACTCTCGATTGATAGGCATAATGTTTTTCAGGTCGGTTTCCTTGTAGCAATTCTAGAAATACAAAGAACGGTACTTAGTTGAGTGCAACAACGAGTTTACAATGGCAATTTTTGGGGGACCTCAAGGCATTAGACTATTAACAGGCGATGCAACATGAGATACACAAATCCTTGCTGCTTCCTCTGCGAATGGGATAGCCGCGACAAGAAAAAATCACCACATTCGGAGACAAAAAAAGTAGCCTCAAAGACATGATTTCAATCTTGGGACCAAAAACCATATCCACATGATCGACTTGTGAATCATGGCTCAGTTGACTCTTTCTTCCACTAGGCAACATCACTCTGCGTGTTTGATGATAAATATTTGCTCTATATAGCTCTTACAAATAGAAGGTGTGAGAGATGCTCATGTCTTTTTTCATCTCAGGAACCAAATTCACAAATTTAAGAGCAAAGATAAAAGTATGGTTTTATTGCCTTCCCAAATTAAAGCAGTCTTACCGAAGCACTGATGCACGAGTCGATATAGAGGAAAATCTGTCAGATGCACTCAAAAAAATCGCCTGCCTGCTAGAAACACGGCTACGTGATTCAAATCAAGGAGTGTATCTCAGGGCTTTGAAATGTGTATGAAAGCTGAAATGAACGAATGATGGATTGTACGTCACATGGTGGATTGCTTTCGATGATAATGGTTGCGACACCTCATTCTTAAAAATACTACTATACATTTATGAGGATCGAATTTATGGAATACTGTCCCCAACTTGGCGCAATTTGTGATGACTGCGCATGGGGAAAGTTTCACCAGGAATATCTCTTGTATTTGTAAAAACGTTTTCACGTAGGCTAGAGGAATGAAAGGTAAGGGTGAAACTATGGCTTGCCCTACCTGACGTGAATTGAGTTGCTAGTTCTTGTTATCAAGGAATAAACAACTCTCAACAGAGCAGCATAGTATTCTGAGCAAGAGGAAACAAAAAAAAATCATTTATGCAGTGAGTGCATTAGTGTCCTATAATAATCAAGTACTATTTCTAAATTCGAGACTGTAACCAAGCTATTGTCTAGGATCCTATTGAAAAGTATCAGGAGTGTGTCTTAACAAAAAAAGATGGGTACGTGATGGACTTAATTTGGTTTCAGATAAAAGATGTAACAAGCACCTTTTGTTTTTACAGAATCACATATTTTCATTATTTTCAGGTACACAAGACAGACAAAAAATATTTAAAATTTTTGATAAAATATGATTATATTATCATAATGATATCTTCAACTGATGGGAGTATGATACAATTAGTTAGATAGATAGAAATTGTCATGGGATTGAGAAGACATTTTATCCTTATCATCATACGCTCCTCCGGTAACTGGCGAGAGAGATTACTTAAGTTCTTGTTAATACACACTCATATTTATATAATTTGTGCGTATGAGCGCAGTACCGTACACAATCTTGATATTACTGAAATATAGAGCGTGCGAACTTTATCACTCTCTCAATTATTTTCTGTAGTTCTTAGCTGTAAGCCTCAAGGATCACACTACTTATAGAAACAGTGTGACTCAAGATGACCTCTCTAGTTGTGCACGAGAAAACTTTGCTGGACTGCTGATTTGAGATTCACACATTTCTAAATGGTGGTAGCAAAGTTGGCTATGACGGAGTTCTCCGGTTTTTCACTCACAAGAAAAAGAAGACAATCTTCTACCGTATTCATATCCCGTGGCCACCAGATCGTCTGATGACACAAGATGCACAAATCTATTAATCATATTGAGGGATAGTTCCATGTTTCGTTTTACATTCCATTAAATAAGCCACTGAGATATTCACCAGTATGACGTTCAGTGAGAGGTTCAGAACACGACAAAAAATTTGACCTTTGAAATAATTGTAACTTCATGACTACTCAGAGAATACAAATAAACTGCTGATTGGGTATCTGACCATTCGTCGAAGGAGAAAGCAAACTTAGTTGATTGTTTGATGAGGTTATAATTCTGAAACTTTTAGTTTTTACGCTGTCATACATTTCTTTCAAATAATATATCCGTAGTATTTTTTTTTTTTTTTTTTTTTTTTTAGTAGTGTTTTGAAGGAGACCGATACTTTCGTTAGCCGTACAAAGCCAAGACTTTTAACATGGAACGTGAGGAAACGGAACACCGTCAATTACTATCATTTCTGTAAACTTTACTTATATCGATGCTTATGATTTTTGCGTTTTCAGCGTCCCATATCTTTGTATTTTTATTTAGCTTCCAGAGTAATCTGCCTCGCTCTTAACTAGGAATTGGAGATCCTTTTCTCTTTTACTCATTTTTCTTTCTATCTCTTCCTTGTGTTAGCTTCTTAACCCAGATGTCATTCTTCCGTTCCTATATTAATTACGATGCAAAGTGCTCACTGCGATGTCAAGGAAAACAATATCGAAGTAATCCCAAACCACACTGGATAAGGATGTCATTGCGGAATTGCTTCAACAGTTGATTTCGAGCGAATATACTCACAAGTACGAGCGTATCAATAAATTAATATTGCTAGATTTCGATTGACTCAAATTACTGTCACTACCTGAGACGCATTAGGCAATCATTCTAACTATCCAGATATTTGTCCTCACATATATATTCGCTAGAGATTTTCGTGAACCAAGAGTCCGACAGAACATTATCTATTCACGATTCCGCAGTGTCCATACTGCGGAAGGCACAATAACTTTAGTTACTCTAAGGACATATGTCGCGAAATCACTCATACAAGTATTGTGAAAAACCACGCGGCAGAAATAAAACTAGGTACCTATATATATAATAATATATATAATATATATATATAATAATATATATAATAGTATATATATATTACCAGTAATATAGTATATATATATATATATATAGTATTAGTATAATAGTAATAATAACTCACAGCATGTGTACTATATATATTATATTATATATATATATGCGTTACACTACTCACTATATTATTATCTAATACTGATTCTTTCTGTGCGACCTTTCTCAAGGAAAAAAAATATGATCACTCTCTGCACTCACGTTGCAGTGCCAATATTTTAGCTCTCATCTCGTGGGATTTACAGAGAGATGTACGTATCGGTACCAGTGTTGACTCTAATGCAGTGAAAAAGTTTTCGTAATCACACTATGGCCTACCGAGTAATAGTTGCAATTGGGGCCTATGATATTGATATTATTTGTTTTTTCCGTATATTCACACTCTTCAAACACAGGCAAATTTATTAACAATTATCAGTAACTGTTCTTGGCATGTGTATATAGTACACCAAAGGAGAAAAGACTAGCACCCACACTCACGCTCCAAAGCATTAGCTCGTCTTGAAAACAATCAGATGTGTGTGCATATTCTGTGAGCATACCATGTCATAAACATTCCTGATTAGCTCCTAATAATTAAATAATCAGGCGAGTTATTAATACTAGGGTTACACTCAGACTCTATGTATATATACTAATCTTACCAACCATAAATTAGAGGAGGAAAGAAACTTTAAGAGACGAAGAATGAAAGTCTGGTTCTTCCCATCGGCGATAACAGCAACCTTTCCATCTTTTCGGAAGTCACCGTAGGGTTGTTCCTAGTGTCAAAGTTGTAGTCATTCTAGGGTAGTTAGGCGTTTTTAATAAACTACTTTTCAGTTCTCTAATTAGACACTGAGTATAAGTGATCGTGTATAGAGAGAATGTCTCTCACAAAAAGTTTGGAACTACAGCTAAGAAAAGTATTAATATAAGTTTAAAAACTAAACTGATAGATTGGCAGCCTGAGTTACTCAGATTCCTATAACATTGTAAATTGACGGCATTTAAAGAGCAAAAACACTATGGTGTGGAAGCAAATCACGGTAAGAAGGTTAGACGCAATGATTATATACTATTATTATAGAGTATAGTAATTATAATATCATACTATATCACTATACTATCCGACTCATTATACGGTAGCTGAAATAGTATATAGTATTAATTATACTATTATTACTGAGTGACTAACAATATTATTGTGAGCAATGTGTATAATACTATTGATATAGTGTAGCATTATTCGTTTTGATAGAGCTTAGTTCTGGTCTATATAAGTTATATATAGTATTATTACTAGTATAGGAGTAGTCATTACTGCTACTTTAATTAGTAGGTTATAATATATATCATGACTAAGTTTTGCTATACTAATACTATATTATCTAGATATAGCTATATTATGAGCTATAAACTCTTAATAACAGTACTACGTATATGGTATATCTATCCCCTCCGTTTGCCTGATCTGGATTATGGCCTTCGTCGTTACTATCCTCATTCAATCCAAGATTCTCATTATCTCTCTCTTCGTCAGCAGCACCGTTGTCTCCTATTTCCGAAATTGGTTTCTCCGCCATTTTGTTTTTTCGGAATCACAAATAAGGTACGAAACGTCGGTTTGACACCTAATTATCTCTCCTGTATGCTTTCAAACAACAATGTCAACTAGTATTGGAACTATAAATGTTGGCTGCGGAACCTCTTGCTACTACTCAGGACTAATCTTATTACTACTATGCAACGTTTAGGACACCCATATGGGGTATTCTAGACAGAAAATTCTTCATAAATTTTTTTCGTTTTTCCCCAACTTAACTGGCCCCCTATAATATATAATAATTATATATAATATATATATATATATAATATATATATATAATTATATAATATTAATATTATATATATAGTCATAAAATATTTTAATTAGCGTTGGAATATGGCTTTTCTCACTTTCCTGGTCCAGCAAAGGTGGGGATTAATAATCATGGGGGTACCCTCTATAGGGTAATTACGAACATTATATATATTATATATATATATATATATTAAATATATATATATAATATATATATATATATATTATAATAATAAGGACTAAACCAACTAAAGTATAAGAATAAGGTGAGTTCAAATAAAACTTGTGTTAAAAAAGTTTAGATTGCTCGTAGCGGACAAACTGGGAGTTAAGAAAAAGAGATGATTAAAAAGTTGTGAGAATAAGAAAAAATTTATAATATATTATATATTATATAATATATATAATATATTATATATAATATATATATATATATATAAATATAAAGTGAAAGTGAAAATAGTTTTAAAATGGAAGGAAAACAAAGAGAGTTCTGTTTCAAGGACTTTTCTGTTTCTAATGCTGTTCTAGTGTATGAACGCTTGTGTATGATTTGAGCGAAATGTTTACATCGTACGCATTTCAGCGCCGTTGGTCGGTTGGTCAGTTCGACTTCTCGGGCCTCCGACTCCAATTTTTATGTAAACAATTTTCGCTCGCGACTCCGACACAGCGAACAACGTTTTGTGTGAGGCAATGATTTTGAAACTCCCTCCTGAGAATTTTTTTTCTCTTTGTTTCTGAAATTTTCAACGCAGTTGCCAGGTTAAGGAAAAGAAGGAATAAAAGAAGAGATGAAGGAATAAAAGATTATTATCATCACCTCTGTCTCTCCGACTTCGAATTTTCCTTAAAATTAAGTAAATTCTTTTTTCAATAAACAGAGCATTTGTTAGTAAAAAATATTTGAAAATTGAAAATTTGACAACATGTACATAGGTTAATTATTATTATTAATCATTAATTATCGTTTCAATTAGTACGGAAATATTTTTCCAACTAATTTTTATCATTTATATAGTATGGTTTAATAACGATGGAAGATCATCCCTTTCAACCTTCTACATATCAAAATGATATAATAACAACATATAATGAATAATAATACATAAAATAATAATATTTAATAATGTTAAATAAAAATATTCTTATTATTTTAAAGAAATTTTCTAATTAATCGACAAAATCATAAAAGGAATAATGCGAACGATTGCTAGCTAGTCAATCCCTCACGTTATCCACAGATATGCAAATCATATACAGAAAAATAATAATGATAATAATAAAATAATAATAACAATAAAATTTTCGAAAAAATTTTATTGGATAAAATGGATTGTTTATCAACCCTAATTATGTTTCTAGAAATCTTTTTTCGTAGAGAGCTCTCTTTGGGGAGTAAATATATCATATATATATATTATATATATAACCTATATATATATATCATTAGATATATATATTATATATATACTATTATATCATAATATATATATACTATATATATATATAATATATATATATATATTAATGTGATGAAAATTTGTTTTGATCACATCTAAACCTTACTTATGCATCTCATGCTGCCATATAAGAAGAGGCGGCTGAGTTGTGGGGCCTCGGTCCGGGGTTCGGACCCTTGAAACGTCATCTGACCAGTTTGCATTTCTGAAGTAACGGAACTGGAAATCCTTGGCATTAGGTTGCCAATATGGAATATAGGATCCACTTGGAAATACGACTCGGCACACAGGGCTTAGGGAGAGTCTTCTATATCAAATTTTTATTTCGCCACTCTGGTGGTCTTCTAATCTCTAAACAAACTCAGTACAAAATCCGCCTAAAAAACATCGTATAAAAAATTAGAAACATATAATATAAAATTCATTAAACATACATTAGTTAAATGCTTTTATAATGTTAACAATATTACATATGTAGCAATTCTGAAGGTGATTACATAGGATTACATAGTTGCTCATTCTTAATTAACATTACATATGTAGCAGTTCTGAAGGTGATTACGTAGGATTACATAGTTGCTCTTTTGTGATTAACATTTGTATGCATGCACATTTTTTGTAAGAAGATAATTGTTTTAACTTTTTTTTTATAATTAAAAATGTGTTATGAATGTTAGATTATTTTATACTTGGTACAATAATTAATTTTCAAATTAATTAAATATTTTCTTACCTCGTTCTTATCTAGAGATTCTCTCTCTACACAAAGTAAAATTCTCTCATCTCTAGCTTCGAGAAATTTTCGTCCAGCATTTAGGAAAATAATATATATAAGATACAACTGTAAATAGACTTTAAACTAATACATACTTCTATATAATTATGTGGCCACAAAATTATATGAGGAGTATGTATATATATATATATAATTGTATATATATATATATAACCAATAAGCATATATATATAGCCTTTATATATATATACTATATATATATATATAATATATATGAATTATATATATATATATATATATATATATATATATATATATAAATGGTGAATTCGAGCGTAGCTACGAATTGCAAGTTACTAATCACTTTTCACTATGACGGTGCAAACTATCTCAATACACACGAATAAATAATAGGTTATAATATATATAAATATATATAGATATTATAATTATAATATATATATACTTAAATATATAATATATAATAAATATATATATTGAAGCATAGGCGCTCGATAGGTTTTCATTTATGTCACAATCACCAAACAACGTGATAGTCTTCTGACTTGCCACAGGAGAAACTGATCGGCAGCTCCCTTGCAACTGAGAAAAAACACCCGCGTTTCGTCTCATTACAAGGCATACCTGTCGTATTGCGATTTGTTGCAAGCAGAACGATTCTAATGTGTGACGAATTCTAATTTTATACAATGCCATAGCATACCAAATAAGGTATGCATTCGAAACAAAGAGAAATTGTGAAGCATACGATAATGTATACTATATATATATTATATATATTATACTATATATATTAATATATATATATATATATATATAATAATATATATATATATTAATATATATATATTTATATTTATAACTATATATATATATATATATATATATATTATATATATATATATATATATATAATATATATATATATACTATAATATAATATATATAGATATATATATATATAATATATTTATATATAATATATATATAATATATATATATAATTATATATTATATATAGACATATATATAATATATTATATAATTATATATATATATATATATATAATATATATATATATATATATATATATAATATATAGATACGAAAAAGAGAAAGCTATATATATAATATGATCCAGTAAGTTTGCATCAGTAAACACGTTTTATGGTATTTTGAAGTTTGAGCTAAGTACGGAAAAAGAATAGCTCAATAGTTTGTAAAGTTAGAAAAGGTATTAATCGTGACATACGGGCTACACTTTTGTATAATTGAATATGGCATAAGCAACGAAGTTTTATTGGAGCTATGCGAAATTGGTCTGGACAGGTACAGACGCCGCAACCTTTTGGTCGGGATGAGCGTATATGGGCGAAAGAGAAGCTGAATAAAAGGAGAGAGAAATTGAAGGAGAGAAAAAATTGCAAAGGAGAAAGAGATTGAAGACAACGAAATTCAGGCAGAAATAGAGGAGCGAAAATCGCAAAAGAGAAAGAGATAGAAGAACAACGAATTCAGGCAGAAATGGAGGAGAAAAAGAATCAGTCCCAGATCTTGAAGATCGCAAGAAATCATATGCACAATTTTGAAGAACGTAGCAATGCAGATGGAAGCTGTGAGGCCGATGAAAGAAAGATTGAAAGTAGAGTCAGAAGAACGCTATATTACAAGATGAAATGATGCGAGAATAAAACAGCGCCATCACGAGATATTGATGGTGATCCAAGAATTCCTTCTCTCACAAACACAGTAATTGTTCCTGCCCTTAATAAGTTACCTAAGTGAAAGTTGCCACCTTTCAACAAATCCTTGAATAGTATTAAAAGTACATATTGTATTTTGAGACAAGACAAGCCGTAAGCAAATGCTAATTTCAAAGAAAAATTACTGCTCATTTTGTTGGGGTCCCTTTTTGCAGGAAGGCGTGCAGTGTACAACTAAACTACGGTAGAGAAACGAATAGCATTCGAGTTTGAAAAATATCTTAAAGAAAGAGCGTACTGGTCGCAGATAAAGTTTCAATGGGGAAAGTGGGGTATGTCCGCACAGAGATTGGAAGACCGAGCTATGTCTCCGCCCGATATTGATGACCATCCTTTGATGGATACTTAATGGATTAAAAGGATTCTTAGTTGATCATTAATAGAAATGGTTTATAACCGCGCGCAGCGTAAAAGAGAGACGTCGAAGAGGTCTGAAATTCGGGTATAGCCACTTGGGATGATAAATAATATGACGACGATACCAGAATGAGATAGCCACGGGCGTTTCTAAAGGAAGAAACGAAAAAAAAGATGGCGAAAAATGAAATCTCTAGTCTGAGAAAATATTTTGGGCAAGCCATGGAAATAAGGTTAGGCGCAAAGTAGGCACGCAATAGAATTAAAAGCAAAAAGACCACGAGAGGAATAACAAATAATTGAAGGATTAGAAAGTGAGCATACCACAAGCACATCGCCCAGAAGAATAATGTGTCGGCATAAACGTTGCTGTGGCAAACAGTTATAAAGGACAGTTTCGTAGAAGCGCTCAACTGAGCAAGAAGAAACGTCCTCGCTTGTTATAGTGGACAATGGAGTAATGCTGAGGATTAGTTATGGGCGACCAAAGACGATATATATATACTATATCTCGCTTCCACAGATAGTTCGGTGAGGGGAAAAAGTCCTATTCCCAATGCAGCTTGAAGAGCCAGCCAGACTGATGTATCAGTGGGGGAACCGATGAAACCGCGCACGCGTCTGCCATGTCGGTCGACGTATCGCCGAACGGTTATACTATGCTCTTCCGTTGTCTTAGGACACCGGCTGTAATGGAATTGGTTTTTGGCTGTCAAATGTTCGGTACCTGACGCGAAAACTACACCGAGGCAGTTTATCGTACAGAGGATTACTTCACTATACTGTTAAGAGGAGTCCCTTAGCTAACGTTTTTGAGATACTCCTTATACGTGGGGAAACGCGGCTGTGTGTTTGTATGACCAGACGTGGCGTTTACGACTTGATTCTGGGGAATATTGAGGGGGCGTTACCCCCAAATGAACCTGATGAAGGATGGGATGGGTCCAAGCGCCCGTGTCTTAGCGCGAAGCAAGACGTAGCAACTCGTGATAAGTTGATTTCCCCGATCATCGAAAAGGTTGAAGAGAGCATTGGTGCGGAATCACCTGCTCAGCAGAAGCCCCTCAGATCCAGTCAGAAAAGATATGAGAGTGAGTTAGTGAAGATAGCATGATATGCTGTGGGGGGGGGATCATTGAAACCATCTTGTGATGCCAGTTTGTTCCATGTCTGTCTTAAAGAAAGATATCTCCTGCTAGTAGAACCTCCTGAATGGAGTATTAAATACAGACCGAGGACCCTAAGTATTTATTACAGCGGATAGTATAGCATATTCACATTGCCGCTTCGAGTATCTGTAAGGGCGTATTTGAAAAATGGAAGATCCCTAATATTTGCTGCTCCTGCAAAGGTCAACTGTATGCAGAAGCGATCAAGTCAAGATCTCATGAAGATGGTACAGAATTCAAAGACAAACAGAAACAGGATGTTTCTTTGCAGAGAATTTGGCGTTCAATTGAGAAGAATGAAGGAAAGTACTTGGTAATCAATGATTTATTATTTAAGAGGATTTTAGAGAACCAAGTTGAACGTAATGTTTTGGTCGTCCCAAAAGAGTGCAGAAACCGAGTATTGAGCGTAGCTCATGATGAAATTTTCGGAGGTCACCAAGGTGTCAAGAAAACCATGAGCAAAATAACCCAACAATTTTATTGGCCAAATATCTACCAAGACGTCACAAAGTACTGCTACTCTTGTGATATTTTTCAGAGGACGTGTTCTAAAGGAAGAGTATCGAAGGTCTCACTCTGTTCTATGCCAATAATTGAGGTTCCGTTTCAACGTGTAGTGATCGATTTAGTCGGGCCCATTATTCCTCCATCATCCGAAGGACACCAATATGTACTTACATTAGTTGATAGTGCCACAAGGTATCCCGAGGCGATACCTCTCAAGAGTATCTCAGCGCAGAAAGTCGCGGAGAGTTTAATGAGCATATTTATGCGTCTGGGGATGGTGCCAAGGAGATTCTAAGCTTGACAACGCACAACAGTCGCAACTTCGCTACTAGTGAATGATGTAGCTAAGAGTGCTTAACATTAGACAAGGAGATCATTCCAGTATTTTCCATCCCATGACCCAGGGTCACGGAGTATCAATTGAACTTAAAGACTTATTGCCTTTCAAAGTAATGGTCCGACGAGAGCAGTGCGAAGTCTATAGAAGTGTTCATTGAACCAATATTGTTCGCAGTACAGGGAGCGCCACAGGAATCTACAGTTCTCTCGTTTGAGTTGCTGTATGGAGAACTGGAAGGGAACCTATTGCAGATCCTGCATGAGATATGGCCGGGACTAAAATCTGAAGAGCCAGATCTACTTATAATACGTATATTGATTTGCGAAGTAGCGTTCTTAACGAGTACTCTAAGAATGGCGCTCGTATAACCTGAGTCAAGCAGACCTCGGAAGCAAAACATTATTTGTACAGAAGATGCTTGAGGATTAAGTCAATTTACAGACAGACGAAATTTGCTGTTTCTCATATGACAATATATATAATATTTAGAGGTGGGGTTTCCTTATGAAGGTAATATGCTTTGACAAGACCAATTATAGAGTAAGAGGGTGAAGTCATGGAGACTTTACAATAGATCCTCTTAAAAAGTACTCTCATTTTTTTGTAACATTAACGGTTATTATGATTTTTTTTTACTTTTATTGCTCGTTTGGTAAATAGTATGTGTTAATAGAGAGCTTATCTTTATATTTAAGCTTTGTTTCCCTTTTTATTCGTGAATTGTAGAGGGGTGCTACGAGAGTTATTTTTATATCTTAAGATTTTTCCATTTTACAATTTTATTTTAGCTTTTTTTAGTCTCCGTTAATGTGTAGGGTGTATATTATTGAAGTGTTTTTATAAAGACGTTTTAGATTTCATTGTACAGGATTTAAGTATTAAATTCGATTTTAGTTTTTTAATATGTTACGACTTAAAGTAGAGGTTAGTTAGGGTAAACAATTAACCTGACTTGCACGTATGTATGTTTGTTGTTGTTTTCGGCCTGTGTGTTTTCGTCTTGTTGTGTTGTTTTGTGGATGGTCGGCATGTAGTAGATGCAGATGTGCTAACTGATGCGCAGTTACTATCGACGTTCACTAACGATCCGTGGGCTTTGCAATGCTAAAATCCTGCATCCGTTGAACACCACCTCCTATCTCTAGGCCAACCTTTTGTCCTGTCTGAGAACCCAGGAGGCGTAGTAATTAATGCCTCAACTCGCTTTAATGATGGATCCAACTATAACGTTATTTCATATATTGTCCGTGCCTAAAGTGCTGGAGTATGTGCTCTGATTGTTAGCAGTAATACCATCTCCTGAACACGGCCGGAATCTCGGAATCTTCCTAAGTTGCGATGTTTCTATGGGCTTAAATCTTTCCCCTTCTCCGATCTATAATTTGTTGCTTCTGCCCTACTGCTCTCCTACAGGAAGACATTTTCACGCCTTGTTTTGAGATATCTTACTACTTCTCACTGAGACTGTTAAATCTTCTCATCCAGATACTGAGGTCTTCTATTTGGGATTTCAATGTACATAACGCTGTAAAATAGTTGGGGTCTCTCTCATATCTATTATGAGGGAGCAGAATCATCAGCATTCTCAACAATCTGAGCAAACATAATTAAAAGAAAACCCACCACACAAGTGCCATTCGGAATGGTAAAGCAAGGCGACACTAGTAAGGGCGATGAGGACGTATATTAGATGAAATAAATGACGTCGATTTCTATATTGATGATATAATAGTGCACTCAAGGACCTGAAAAATCATATGGATTGACGTTTGGGAAATGTTCTTTAATAAGTTACGATAAGGATGATGGTACTGTGTGGAGCCAGCAGTAAATATTACCAGCAAACTGTTATCTTTCTTAATTTTAAACTTGCTCGTCCAGATAGCTCATGTCCTGCCTACTCGTTTGTCTTGACTTGATCGGGGGCCGATGGGGGGCGATTTGCGGTTGCTGTCTACGGCGAGACGATAATTGAAATAACTGTTGTTCTGGGAGGCTTCGACTTCTGCGCGATAAGGGTGGGAGCTGGTAATCGTTTGAGGATGAGAGGTGTCGATTTGCCTTCTTCGATCTAAATCTTCTCTCTCAGAATCTACAATGGTTGCGATGCGTGGTCTTTACTGGCATTCAGGGCTTAGAGATCAGTTGCGGCGATATCGGAGTGAAAAAATTCGCGTTCCCGTATCTACTCTAGCTAATTTCATTCTGCTAGAAATCGTTGCAGGAGTACTCTTCGACGAGCAAAGCGAGCTTATCGATCGGCGAAAGTGTTCTAACCTCCTTGGTTCTCCTACTGACATAATCGTTCGCGCCTCTGCCAAAGACATCCTGTAAAGCAACTTCTGCAAAATTCTGTCTTTCCTCCTCCTATATTCGCTCTGAGTGGTTCTGTTGAATTCTCCAACGGAAAGGCCAGTCTCTTCGGCTCCTATTTTCCTCTTAACTCAACCCTGGACGATTCTGGCAGTTCCTCATCTTCCTCCTTTCTCCTCTGCGATGTGTTCCGTTATGCCTTTGTCCTGTGATTACATTTGATCGGGTGCATGGGCTCCTGAAATCTATGAACGTTAGGAAAGCGGGGGGCCCGGATGGCATCCGCACGAGTTGGGTGGGGATTTGATGCTTTGGCCGTGCTGACGCGCGCCCCTCTTCGAACTTAGTTCGTCTTAGTGGTCTCAGACTGAACCGTCCCTCAGTTATGGAAGCACGCACCATGTCCAGCTTAGTCCGAAAAAGGAGCCCGATCTATCCTTCTAACTTCGCCTATAGCTCTCACTTGTAATTCTATCTAAGATCTTTTGAAACCTTTCTCAACTCTCATTTCTTAGATCAATCTGGAATCTCATTCACATTCTTTCCGATCGCCCAGTATGGCTTTCGCGCTCGAGGGTCTCCTGGCGATATACTTTCCTATCTAACTGATTATGGTTTTCCGCCCTTAGGAACTACGGGGAGACTTTCGTGATGGCGCTTGACATCTCCAAGGCATTTGACCGGGTATGGCACGCATCACTGCTCTCCAAGTTCCCCTCCTTTGGGTTTCCTCCTTCACTTGCTTACTATGTCTAGTTTTCTCTCAAATCACTCCAAATCGGCTGTTGTTGACGGGGGCGACTTCTTCTTTTTCTGTTAATTGTGGTGTTCCTCAGGGTTCTGTCTTATTTGCTACTATTTTCTTTACTTTTCATTAATGATCTTCTTCACCTGCAACATCCGAATAACTCTATCCACTCGTATGCGATTGACTCGACCCTTCATTCTTTCAACTCATTTCAATTCTTGCTCCCTCTATTTACTTATAGAATTTAGCCTCTCGTCGTGTAATCTTTCGATTCTGATTCTCGCTATCTGGATTAGGCATTCCGTGGGGTCGTCTCAACCTTGTGAAATTTAATTCATTTAAAAACGTCAACTTAAACAAATTCTCCCTCTCAAAAACTTTCAACATTTCCTATCTCTTTGACGTTCTCTCGTCTCTCCTTTTGACAATAAAAACCATGCCTTAACATAAACAAAAAAATGTATTGAACTCAAATCACAAAACGGTTGCAAGGCGAGCCTCAAAGAAACTGGGCCGGTTCTGTTTAGACTGACGAGACTTTTTTATCCTCTTTCTCAGTGGCTTCACATATACAAGAGCCTTTCATCCGCCCGTGATGGAGTAACTGCTCTCATATCATGGGGGCTCTGGTTTCACCCGGCTTTTGGAATGGGTCGAGTCAACAGCCAAAAGAGCTTAAAAACTGTTTCGTACTTTCACTCTCACTTGACCCTCATTCTTGCGGCACGATGTTCGTGCTTTTATCTCTTTTCTATAGCGTTACCGCCAGCGGCAAGGTGCCGACGAGGAACTTGTCACTCGGTTACCTCCACCCTTACGACGTCCTTACGCTAGCAAAGGGATGTTGTCGTCATGAGTTATGTGTTGAGATACTTGACATCATCCAGGCTAGTGCGCATGCGGGTGCTCCGTCTCCAGCATATTCTGTTC
>JABUQX010008743.1:50000-55363 GCA_015478945.1 Trachelipus rathkii
ATATATATTATATAAATATATATATATATTTACTTAATTAATATATATATATATAGATAATATATTATATATAATATATAATAATACTATATATATATATATATATATTATATATATATATATATACAATCATATATAAACTTACAAAAATATAGTCAAATAGTATATAATTATATATGTATAAATATAAATATATAGTATATATATATATATATATATATATATATATATATAATAATATATATATATAGTATATGTATTTACACTGGTTTTTAAGAAATGAACAAGTTTGCCAAGCTTCTAATTTCTAACTATTAAGGGTAAAAAAAAATGCTTTCGTTCCTTTCATAGGCGCGCATAGGCGCACCCGAATGGCTGTTCGCCTCTTGCTTAGTCCGCACGTTTAAAAAATTGTTGCGCCTATGGCGCCTTTGCGCCTACGAATGACTAGTGCGCCATTAGGCGCATAGGCGCATAGGCGCAACTTAGGTGGCGCAACCCCAGCTCTTGATATATATATGCATAGAGTATATATAAGCCAAGTATAGGATGGCCACCTATATATAATATATAATATAGTATTATAATATATATATATATAATAGGTATAAATATAGTTATATAGAACCCAGTGGGACTATATTAAGACCCTACACACCCGCGGCCCGCTAGCGATAGGGTGACACGCATCCCGCCTACAGATATATACCCCCTTATAACATATAATATAACCTCAGCAATATACTATATATATATTAAACTCAAGGTAAATAAATCATTAAAACATAACAGATATACTATAAAACCTATACACTACAAACAAGCCACCAATGTAAATAAATATATTAACCAACTGAAATTATTAGCAAAAGATATCACAAGATTACTATACCTATAATATACCTCACTAACCTCATACATAATAAATAATATCAATAAAAAATATATATATAAAACCTATACCGCAAATAGATCGTATATATATATATATAACATAATAAACTATATATATATATATGATATATAATATAGTATATATAATATATATCATATAATATATATAGAATATATTTAATATATACAAATAATATATACTATATATATATTATATATAATATATATTATATATATAAATATTATATATATATATACTATATATATATATATATTATATATTATATAAATATATATATAATATATATATAATATATACGTATATATATAATGTAATATATATATATATATATATAAAAATATTAATAAAATAGGTGGCAGTGGAAAAAGAGTGGGGGTTATTATATATATATATATATATATAATATATATATATATATATTATAAATATTCATATATATATATATATATATATATAATATATATATATATATATATATATTTAATATATAATATATATTTAATATATTTATGTATTTTTTTTAATAATTTTTATATATATTATATATATATATAATATTAATACATATATATATATATATATATAATATATAATATATATATATATAATATATATATATATATATATATACTAATATATAATATATATATAATTAAAAACCTTTATTTAATTATTATTTTTTGCAAAAACACATATAATAATAATACAATGATTTATTGCAACGTTTATACTTTTATCTTTTCACATAGAATATGACAGAGTTAAAATCATTATTATTATAATTATTTTTATAACTATTTAATCTTATTATTATTCTTATTATTACTTATTGAATTATATTATTATTATATGTATTATTATTAATTAGTATTATTATTATTATTTTATTATTATTATTAATTATTATTATTATTATTATTATTATTTTATTATATATTATTATTTTATTATTATAATTATTTATATTATTATTTATTATATATTAATTTTATATTATTATTATTATTATTATTATTATTATTATTATTTATCAGGTATGATATAATTATATTCCATTATTATTATCTGGATGATTACTTATATTATTATTATTATTTAATTATGTATTATTGATTAGAGATTATTATGTATTATTCATTATTATTATTTTATTATTATTATTATTATTATTATTATTATTATTATTAAATTATTATTATTGTATTATTATTATTTATTAGTACATTATTATTATTATTATTATTATTTCGATTACTTATTATTATTAATATTATTAGTATTATATTATTTATAATTATATTAATTATTATGTTATAATATTCATTTGATATTTATGTACTAGCGGTCATTTTTTATGCTTAATGAATTATTCTTTTCGTATTTTAAAATATAAAATATATATTTGTAAATTTATTATGTATATAAAATAATTTTAGAGTATACAAAGAATTATAAAATTAATTTATTCATATATTTGAAAAAGAAGGTATGTCTTGCTCAAATATGTAATAATAAAGTTGAAAGATCTGGTTAAAGATATCAGAAAGGGTATTTCAGCTATTTTTATTTTATTTTCGAGAACATTGAGACTTTGATTGACACGATATTGCTCCCCTCCCTCCGTGTAATTGAATTAGCACTATACTCTGTACCTGCGTTTTAGTCGAGTAAAGTAGTGATCAATATTTTGTCTTAGTGAATGTAGGATTTGCTACTCCAAATATATGGTCAGTTCAACGTATCGAGGAGCGACAGAATAATCCACCTCTATTCGAGTGATAAAAAACATGATGTTATCGGCATATCACAAATACAAGCGAGAGAACTTGTCCTGGATTTCTATTGAGCGCACATCTGGTATGTGGAAATTAATCACCATTGTCCAGGCACATCTTGTTCATCCGTTAGCATTATAAAGTAAAACTTATTACCGCATTGTCCTAGCATAGATTTCGCACTGCAAGTTTTTAGTTTTCACCTGTTATTGACACTTAGCGATATACCTGCCATTTTTTATGTGAAAATCATTTTGGTGTTAAAATTCGTAAAGTTTATAATATTTAAAGTTCTTCTAAAGGCTTGTGTCCGGATTTACGTGAATCTTGACGAAACTTATATTGTTTTGACATGATTAATTGTGGTTTATTTATTAGATAGAATTTTACTTGTTTATAATAATAAACTATTTATAGGGTAATTATTAATAAGTGCATTGTTGAGTCGTAGTGTTATTTCCATTCATTTTGATGTAAATTCATTTTTTTTTAAATATTTTTAAAGAATATTTCTGCTGAAATATTTTTGTGGTAAGATTATTAAAGGTTTAAATATTGATTTTAATTTATTTCTAATCAGTTTTATTATCTATCAATAATAAATATTGATAATAGTTCATCCGCTCGATAAGAAACGAATGTTGTCGTATTTCGGGATATAGAAATTTACTTTAAAAATATATCTTATACATGACAGAGTTTTAATACTTTTGTGATTAATTCAGTTAGGTAATTATGTTAATTTTTTGAAACCCCAATAATTATCATGTCCAAATTATGCTTAATTAAGGGGAGACTTTATCCTCAAATCCATTTCCTTCACCGATAAAAGAAAATGTTTTTTTGAATGAAATTAGTTTATCTGATAATTTTTTGGGAAAACAAAAGAAAAAAAACAGTTTCGTTTTTTTTGGGGGGGGGAGAGGGCACAAAACCCCGAGAAAAACTTTTTTTTCTCTTCGGGCCTCGTCCTCACAAAAAAAAATGAGCAATCGAAAATCGTTAAATAGTCAAAGATATTTCAATGCTTTTTTCACTACAATACTCCTATTTTAGGAGAAACCTTTGATATCATTTAGCAGCACTTTATTTGCAATTTTGATTTTCTAAAAGTTTTTTGGACAATCTCTGAAAAAGTACTTTCAAAATTTTTGAAGTAAAAAACCCCCCAAAAAAAATCCCAAACCCACAAATAACGACCCCGTGGCAGCCAAACGTACCTAACCAGACATCACCATTGACCCAAACAAACAGCGCACCTGTCATCACCAATAAAACGGCACGGTCCCTATAGAGCTCTATTGCAGAGATTCCCACGTATTACACATTTTAGACAAACACAAGCCCAATAGAAACTAGTATCGTTTTTCTTTTTAATGATTTCTCTCTTTGATCTCCCAGCGCAAACCACGAAGCGAAGACAACAAGTGACCAGTAGCTAGAACAACAACCGCAAGAAACCCTAAACGACTCTTATCTATATCAGGCCCAAAGTGACAATGCACTTATCATTCTCACAAAGCCCCGCCCACACAACAACAACAAGATTTAATCTAACCCCTACAACCACCCACAACACACACAACAACCACACAACCCTCCCATCACAACTAATACTAGCACCCAACACCCGCCACAACAACAGGACCACAAATAACCACAACGACAAACACAAGAGGGCTCGTAGCCCACACCTAGAAAGCACACCGCATCAAGCACTCACGTAAGCCAGCCGCCTAGAACACAGGAATAGTATATGCAGGGTATAATAACACCTAACGCCATAACTCCACTACGGTAGCTAGCAAACAGGCACTACTGTGCTCACTCCAAACAGAGCCCTATCAACATCAACCATAATATCAAAGATATATAAACTATATATATATTATATATATAGTAATATATTATATATATATATAATATATATAGTAATAATACTATAGAGGGTTCCATCACCCTCTCCATGATTTAATAATTACCGAGTTTCAAAGCAGTTGTGATATCGAAGCAGGAAGATTCAGAAACTGTTCCGAGACTGCTTCTTTTTTCTGTAGGTGGATCGACTAGCTGGTAGAGCCTACTGCACATTGTCTTAACGGCCGAAGCTGTCTGTCCGAATGGTTCGAATTCCTAGAGCGCCGAGTGAAATTCGCCTATATTCTCTTATTCTATTGCAAATCTGACACAACAAGCATGTTAGTGCCCACATTTCGGCGTTGCTTATTTACTATTGGTTGGATTGCCGTCCTGTTAACCCAAAGAGCACCCCAAGCCAGAAGGCCGATTAGACCCCCAGCAGTGTTCAACCACCCTCCTGTCGATTTAAATAAGTACCAGTTTCAACAAGCAGTGGCTATCGGAGCCAGAGATTAGAAAACTGTCCGATATGCCTCTCTTTTTCTGCGAAAGGCGGCATTGGCACTAGCTGATAGGCGTTCCTGGACCATTGTCTACGACGGCGACGCTGTTTTCGATGGTTCGCAGTCGCTGCGCGAGTTAAATTTTTCTTTGTCTTATTTTGCAAATTTGTCCTGCAAACAAGCATGTATCTGTGCCCATTTCGGCGTTTTTTGACTTTGATTGGTTGCTCTTGTTACCCAGCAATACCAAGCAGAATGCATGTAGCCCCAGCATTTTCAAACACCCTCCTGTCCATATTAATAGATTCT